>PVLD010028026.1:0-19988 GCA_004027595.1 Dinomys branickii
CTGCTAATAGCATTTAATTCCCAAGAAGCTATATTTAAAGTCAGGGATGTTCTCTCACAGGTAAACATTCTTTCACCCTTAATTCCACCCTAAATCTGTAATAACCAAATTTGCTAATTCATGGCTTTCATTTTTGGGTCATTAATCAGATGTGAGACTATGGTCCAGATTTTCTGATTATCTGTCAAATTCACCATTTAAAAAAATCCAATCTCCAAGGAAAGTTCTAATGGAAAGCATATATTTTTTTAAAAGACAAAATTTTATTTTATTTTTAAGGAGATTAAAAAAAGTTAATACATTGTGTATTGTTAACTTCATAGTAGGTGATCAGATTATAAGATACAGGCATGAAAAATTAATCAAACTTATTATGGTTGATGCATTGTGTCAACTTGGGGAGTCTAGAGGTTTGGCTGAGTGACTCAGCAGGAAGCCAGGGTGCTTACTTTGTATATAGCCTGAGCCTGTGAAAGAGAAGGGCATGGACACTGTGCAAGAGCTACCTGCCCCCTGGATGGGGGTGGCCTGTTTACAATGTAAGGGAAGGAGAGAGGCTGCTTGCAGCCATTCCTCCCTTTTGCTCATATTTTTGCTGTGCTCTAATGCTATGAACAGTTTGCTCTCTGCCATGGACCACTCTGCTTCTGAGCCAGTCAGGTATGGACTGAAACCACCACAAACTGTAAGCTAAATAAACCTTTCCTTCTTTCATTTTGAATATTGGGTAATTTGTCTCAGCAACAAGAAAAAAGTAACCAAGACAAACTATAAGTACAAATCACTTTTTTAATGAACTAATAGAAATTAGTAGTATAATTATCTTAGCTATCTTGTATATATATATATATATATTTTTTTTTTCTTTTGTCTTCCTTCTTTTTTCCTTCCCCCTATCCTAGTTGTTCTTTCCTTTCAAGCAGTTTATTCTCCTTTCACAATATCTACTGTATGTTTTGGATCTTATTTACTTTTTCAGTTCTTTAAACTAGGGAGACAATATGATGCTTACACATGTAAGTCTGATTTATTTCACTTATGAGTATGGTCTCAAGTTGCATCCATTTACAGCCATACCACCCTGAATGCACCTGATCTCCTCTCCTTTTCTATTTTTTAAATTGATCTCTTGCTTTCTACCAGTTCTATAGCAGTAACGACTTACCTGCATGATTCTATCTTTTCTTACCATATTTTTGAGAGTGAAAAATTTGCTAAAAATATTGTAGGGGAAGGAAATAAAAATCAAAATACATCTCTATATGTGTATATGAACAGAAATATAAAAAATACAGGCTATAACCCCTGAAGCAGTAAGGCTTTGTCTGGTATAAGATTTGTGGAGTGGATCTCATTACGTTGTATTGTGCTTGCACAAATGTAAATGTGGTACCAGTGCCACTGAAGTGAATACTGTTTGCCGGTGAAGTGTAGAAGTATCAGGCAGAAGTGATCACCCCATGGCAAGGGGCACAAGATTTTAGACCGAGTCAGAAAGGAAGCTTGGTGTCCAAGGGGCTCGGACGAAGAAAACAAAGGGGGAGAAGAGAGGAGGAGACTGAACCAGCAAACCCGCGGCTGCCGGTCTTTAGGGATTACATCTGAGATGCCGCGGCTGCCGGTCTTTATGGATTACATCTGAGATGCCGCGGCTGCCGGTCTTTAGGGATTACATCTGAGATGCCGCGGCTGCCGGTCTTTAGGGATTACATCTGAGATGCCGCGGCTGCCGGTCTTTAGGGATTACATCTGAGATGCCGCCCCGCCTTCTCCCGTCTGGCAGTGGGGCCGCTCAGGAGGGCGGGCGCTGAGCGGGTGACTTGGAAGGATGAAAGCTCCTGCTCTAGCTGTCTGCTTTCCGGCTGCCCTGGGTTGAGTACCTTTCTCGCCTCCATGTCTCTCTGCCATCATATTCTCACTTTGGAGCCAGGCAACCGCAGGCTGAAGCCGCGAGTGCAAATTAACCTCTTCTCCTTCGGGGTGTGGGTGATGGGTATTTCGTCCCAGCAATGAGAAAGTGACTCAGACTGCAGTGTAGAAGGAGTTTATCCTGCGGTCAGGTAGGTAGTCAGACAGTAGGCAGGGAGGACCTAGAAAAGAACTTGGACCCAGTGAGTAGCACACTACAGCCTGTTAGGCTGTGTGTGTTTCCTGTTGCAAGCCAAATACTGGTAACACTCAAATAAGTTGAAAGAAAACTTAGTGATGCCAACAGTAGTAACCCCTGGTAAGAGGATTCTCAGAGGAGATGATCACGGCGTCAGAAAGGGAGCGTAGAAAGAGGAAGTGGTAGGTATGTCATCTTGCCTGGAGGCGCACGAATTAGATGGGAGAGCAACTTCTGACATAGGGGTCAGCCTTTTGAATACACTGAAGAGCTTTTGGTGACCCCAGGTCCAACTTTGTCACTACAGAGGGACGATGTACCACTGGGTTAGTATTTTTGTGTCCTTCTCTATCATGTATTATTTAAACAGTGAAAATAGATCTGTGAAAATAGGGATGACAGTTTCTGGAAAAGAAAAAAATAAAACTAAATATGTTATGCATACATGCATAAGCAGGGGGGTAAGCAGAAGTGGGAAGAAGACACACTAAGGAGCTTGTCACCGAGAGCAGCAGCCCCGCAGCGGGAGTGGGCCCCAAACACACCCTTCTCTGTAGGTCCCAGAGCTGTTTATTTTTATGTGGGCACTGAGCAGGGGATCGAGAAAGTGTGAACTTAGTGTAACAGGACAGCTTGCTTGCTCTTTTTAGAGTCTACAACTGTCAAGCTCTGGAGCTCCTTTGAGTTCCCTAAAATGTTCTGATTTCAAATATCTCCAGTTAGAAAAAGAGCGTAAATAAACTTTTTTGCCTCCTTAAAAATCTGTTCCATCTTTACTGTCGTGCAGTTTCTACTTACTGGCATTTTAAAGCCCAGTGGGTGGGAAGATGGGAGGGTGGGGAGGTCATCTGCGTGGATTTGCCACTATTTTTCCCAGAACTCTAGCAAAATTGGACTGATTCTAACTTTCATCCTATCTCTGTGAATGGTCTCTTCCCCTCCTCAGGCACAAAAAATAATTAGCTCCTCCTTTCTTTCTCCTTCTTTCTTATTTGCTTTCTTTCTCTCTTGTGCTTTAAAGGTGAGTTGCCTAGCTACTCGCCAGCCTGCACACTGCAGCTACGCATCCTCGGTGTGGATTGTGTAATCTGGAGTTCAAGAGTTTAGGAAAGGAGGAAGGAGGATAGAGATGGTCGGTATTACAGATCATTCTTCTTCTTCCTTTCTCCCATTTCTGAGATCTCTTGCTGCCTTGAGCAGCGGAGCCTCTGATATTTAGCACATGGCAGCCAGCATGGCAGTGGCATGTCACTGAAGTTACAGTTAATCTCATTCTTGAGTCTTCTGTGAGACAGCCACTTGGGTCATCCATCAGTTTGCCTTCCCCTGGCTGGATTCCAGCCTTCACTGACTGTATGGAGTAATCCCTGGGATGTAAAGTTTGAGGTTTAAGGGACCTTCAAGACCAACTGTCTCATGTCTCCTTTTGCAGGCTGGGAAATGGAGCCTTGTGGAACACTGCCTGGGGAAGCCAAGGAGGAGAGTTAGTACTGGGGTCAGGGTCTCCTTCTGGTCTCTCTCCAATAGCAGGCATATGTCCTTGCTATCCATAGGAACCTGCACAATGGTATCCAAGTACTTGTTCTATAAATAGGTACTTCTCAGGGTGCTTTGTTCTTTATGTTCTATATAATGACACTGTTGCTATCAGCAATTTTTGCCACCACAGTTACTGCAGTTAGCAAACAAGAATGAAAAATTCCTGTCCAACCTTTCCTTTGCCGTTCTGTTTTGTGATAATTTTTTTTCTCCAAGGAAGACTTGAGTAGAGTCTAAGAAGAGGAGAGATCTTTGAATCCTCTCTTCTGTGGTCTGTGCAACTTTTTTATGTGGAAAACCATAATTCTATCCTTGTTCCAATTTCCTGAAATCAAGGTGGATCCCTCTGCCCTCATTGGAAATCTCCTCTTCTCTTCATGTCAGTATCCTGTCAGATTTAATCTTAAAGTGAAAAATGTCATTTGAGTACTTTGGCTAACATCTCCAGTAGCTTCTGCCCTGAGCATCGTTGGTCACAGATGGCTGTGTCCTCTTTTCTGCAACCATGTCTCCCCTGCACTGTTTCCAGGTGTGTGTCTCTTGCTTTCCAGCTGTTGTCACTTGCTCCTTTACTACTTCACTGCTGGCTGCCTTCCGCCTGCCTTGCTCTGCCATGAACTGTTTCTCCTCCGTGATGCCACTCTACCACGCTGGGCTGCCTTGAAGCCAACTGATTATGGACTGAAACCTCCACAAACTGTGAGCTATAATAAACTTTTCCTCCTTTAATTTTAGGTGTTGGGTATTTTGTTTCAGCAACAACAGAAGCAGATAAGACAAGGACATTGAGCTAGCTACTGTCTGTGGTGCTTAATATCACAGCTTCGGCTGGCCCCTTTATTGGTTTCTTATTGGTGCTATAACAAATGATAACAACTTCATGGATTTAAAACAACAAAACTTTACTATACTATGTATTTTATGGTGTAATTCTGCTAAAATGTATCTGCAAGGCTGGGCACATTCTGCAGGCCCTAGGGGGGAATTCTCTTCTTTGCCCTCTGAGGTGAAGGAGGATTCAGTTTCTATGGCTGAGGTCCTGTTCCCCTGCCTGACTGTTCGTGGGTCCCATTCTCAGATCCTAGGGGTTTCTCTTTTGTCCTTGCACATGACCTTCAATACCTGCAGCACAGGGCATCAGAGTCTTGTCATGCTGCCATTTCTCTCATACACTCTTCTGTTTCCCCTTTGTACATTTAAGGGATGCTGTGATAAGATTAGGTTTCAGCCATGCAATCCAGGATAATCTGATCAGTAGCTAAAATTCCATTTGTAATCTTACATCCTTTTCGCTGCAGATGGCAACATGGGCTTTGGAAGCCCAAACACTATAATTATAGATGGCATTGTATTCATGGGTTCTGGGTATTGGGAGGTACACATGTGGGGAGGGAGACATTTTCTACCATTTATACTTTCCTGTCCTGTGATCTCCTCTTTTCTTATTTGTTTTCTCCGATATGTAAACCCCTTTTGTAAGAATCTTTGCTCCAGGGTCTGTTCTCAGGGAGTTCAAGCTAAGACAGTGATGAATACTCAGATGTGAGGATCCATTTTGGTTAGCGAATTGAGAATGGTCAGTGAGGAGCTCAGGCCAGCAGTCCAAGTGCAGGCAGCACTGCTGTGCCTGGGAACATCCTTGCTGGGCTCATTGGCCTTCAGGCAGCCAAATGGGGAGAACAAGGAGACTTTACTAATGAGATTTGCACTGCTCCTGTGAGATCTTCTGTGCATCATCAGCATGGTGCCCTCAGCAGCCTTGCGTACCATTGTGTCTCTGAGCACAGCATTTAGAGCTACAAGCATGCGGTTCTGTGCAGCAGTCAAAGGTGGCTGCTCATTGCTTAGCACAGATACCACCAAGTCTGTTCCAGCCTTAATGCTCTGTGGTGAGGCATAGAAAATGAACATGCCACCCAGTTCAGGGTCTGTATGCAAAACAAGAAAGGGAAAAACAGCAGCTTGGCAGCCTGTCACCATGGTTATTAGCTGTCTCCCAGAGTCTTGTGGGCTCCCTTCTATGCGCACATAGCTGGAGTCTCTCATACTCTTCATCTCTCACACTGCTTGAGGTGTGCACCATGTGGGTCTGTTTCATCCTGCACCAGTTCTGTGTTCTCCTGACCCACAGATGCTCCAGCTATCCCCACTGCACCGGGGACCCTGGAGATGGAAACCCACATAGTTAAACCTAGGATATTTTCCGATGTGTGAGCCAGGCTTATCACAGGCTCTGCCAGGTGATAAAGAGGGAGGGGGTTCACACACGGCATGCCCTGCAGAGCAGAGTTTACATGTGGTCCTTGAAAACACCACTTCAGAAACCATTAGTTGGCAGGCCGTGACTGGAGGAGATCTAGGTGTTAATGGCTGTGATAAACGCTGCACACTATGTTTCCTTTCCTTCACTCTCTTTCTTTTCTCAAACCTAAAGCTCCAATTTATACTTATACTTCCCTTGACAACATAACCCTCACTCCCTGAAATGCACACCTACATTCCAGACTCCCCATGAGAGCTCTGTTCGTAATGCTACTCGTGAAAAGGGTTTTATGATCTTGAATTTTATACTTCTCACCACTGCTTTCAAAATATACATTCTTAATATCCCAACAAAGGGAGCAGATTAAAAAGAGAAATATCATAGAATAATTCAGTGAGGAACTAATAAAAGATGCAATCAATCAAGTGAGTGACAGTAGTAGTTTCTTTTAACATCAAATCTAATGGTTTCTTTTTCGAGTACAGAAGTGCTCCATTAACAGTGTGAGTCTTTTATTTAGGTAATTCACACGAGTGGGTGCCAGATGTAGTTTATTTTCAGAAGGGCACACTTACGGAAGCAGCACGCTGAACCAGAGACAGAGTTATCTCCATTTAACGTACTCTCTAATGACCTTTCAGAGTGAAAATAGCATTGACATCCTAAAACTGAAACCCTTAAAATCAGATCCAAGTAGCACTTCACATTTAAAATGATGGTTGGATGTCAGGGCTGGTCTGTAGAGAATTGTGGAGCGATTCGCTGCCTCACTGTCTCTCACTGCACAGTCTTACTTTACCAGAACCTCCTCCACACTGCTGGGGCTGCCCGCCTCCTTAGCCAGGCCTAGATCAATTTGTTCTGAGTCCCCCACTTATGTCAGAATCACCTGTTTTAAGCCTCAGTGCTTTTCCCTCAAACGCTTTTCTACTAGGTGCTGCAGTCAATGCAGCTTGCTTGTAGATGTACTGCAGAATGATAAATTTTTGCTCTGAGAGTCCATTTATTAAAGGGCACCTTATGAAAATGATGCCTTTAACCCAAAGAAGCAGCTAAAATTAGGTAGAGAGGAAAGTCAGTGGGCTGATTTTCAAAGAGGCTTGTGTTGGAATCCAGATTTACTGTGCATTGACTAGTCATCTGGCTCCTAGGACAATTATGTCATATTTTTTTAAACAAAAATGTTCACAATAATGCCTAAATTTTATCCTTGCATTCAAAAAATACACTGCAAGCTCACTATTTAATGACTCAATGAGAAGAGGCAGATTGAAATATCTAATGTAACATGTATGTAAAAATCATTTTCCTGTAGTTAGGTGGAGCAAAATAAAAGATACTAGGAAGTAGGAAGACAGATCTTTCTAAAAGAGGAAAAGAGATCAAGAGGTGGAGGGAGGGGAAGGGGGCCAGAGAGAGAGTGACGATGTGTTACATACATGTACCAACTCCCCACGAGGGGTGTGAGCATGATGTACTGCAGATGTGTACTAATGATATGGAAAAAAAGAAAATACTTGAAATTTCTAGGAAGATGGGCTGGAATATGAATGACTTTGTTCTCTCTCATTCGTATTGTAATGGAGCTGTTTGTTGACCAAAATAGGGCTGAATTTGGGTGACATATATGTAAAGTGCTTCAGAAGATTTTGGGAACATTGAGGACTGATTCTACCAAAATGTAACACTACACAATCCCTTCCCAGGAAAATCTATCTGATATTTAGGCAATATATACATATTTTAAAGATGAATGGATAGATGAATGTCATCTTAGGTTAATAATGTAATGCATAAAAAGGTTTAGGAATAGGAAATTTCTTGGAAGATCGAACTAGCCAGAGTTTAAATCTTAGTTACATTACTTAAGTTAAATGACTTAAGAAAAATCTTTGAAACATCCATTTCTTAATTTCTATATTTATGAAGTGCTTGGATGTGGCAAGCTACCTCTAAACCTTTTTCAGGTTAAGAATTATTGCAAATGATTTCATAATATCTCATTATAGGAGCTGGCATGGCACGAACTCTATCCGGGCGAAGGCTGATAAAATCCTTGCAAACTTCCAACTTCTCTTCACATTTCATTTGGCTAACTTTTCTTCCTTTTTTTCCTTTCTCACCTTATCTCTATTTAATCTCTTGTGTTGGACAGGTCAGGATATAAGTAGGATTTACTTAATATAATATTTTCTAGAACATTGCATCCTTAAAGGATTCAGTAGACTACTTGGTTAGTTTAATATCAAACAAAGAGTCATGCAGACAAATGAACATGAAGCACTGTAAGAGTGAATAAGACAGTGCTTTTAAAAAATGGACAATCTGTGTATAAGGACAAATACTGTGCTGAAGGTAAGCAGGAGGAAGGAAAGCAGTGCAAATCTGTGTGGCTTATCTAATAAAGCACAGTAAGAGGAAAGGCTAATATTTACTGAGTATTCACCATGCAGAAAGCATTTTGTTAAGAGCTTTACTAAAACATAAAAAGATTCTTTCAGTAAGTTGACAAAGATAAACCGAGGACCAGAAAATTTAATTTTGCTACTTAACATTATATAAGAAGTGACATAGTCAGCTATGAATTCAGTCCATCTGAGGTGACATAGCAGATGGGTTGCAAAGCCAAGGGGTTTCCCCATGGGTTTGAGAGTTGTGAGAATATGAATTTGAAGAGAAAAGAGGGGTATATTCTGTCAGATGGTCCCTTGCATATGACAGATAGTCACAGAGCAAATTAAAAGGAAGCCAAGTTGAGTTAGATGCTACATGGACATTTCTGTCTCTGAGACACGATGCCTGATGCCCACAAGTGGAGGGAGGAGAGGGTGAGTTTGGTTCATGGTTTCTGGGAATCCAGTCCATGATTGGTAGACTTTAGGGCAGGAATGTTCCAGCTGAAAGGAATTGTAGACAAAGAAGCTTAGTGGTGGCTGAGGAGCAGATCAGGGAAACTGTGGCACAGAAAGAGGCAGGAGATCAGGCATAGATCCCAAGGCCATGCCTCCACGACGCACTCAGCCAAGCCCAGAAGGGTACTCTATCAAGCTCCCGGGTAACTCCCAAAGCCAGTCCACACTTTTCTGTGACCACCATATGTTATTCCTTTTTAATTTCATATTGAAACACATATCCTTAAACCATAGCTAATCTCCAATAAGGACAATAGCAACTTTGTAATTGTGTCTGACCATACAACCAGAAATATTACAATCACTTCCCAACAGTCCCGGTGCTTTTCAATATTACAATCACAAGTCCAACAGTCTCAGTGGTTTTCAAAAGTCCTAGTCCAAGTCCTTTTGAGGCAAACTCTTAGCTCTCAATTTCTGTAAAAATAAAAAACAAATCACAATATTCCAAGGTAAAATGGCACAGCATTAATGCTCCTATTTGAAGGAAGAGGACAGAAAGAATTGGACCAAAATAAACCTGAAATCCAGCAGGGCAAACATGATATCTGATAGCTCCATGTCTGGCATCTGCGGTAAAACATGCATTCCAGAAGGTGTGAGTGGCTCCGCCCGCATGGTCCTTACGGGCCTTACTGGATGCAGCCCATACAAAAACTGTACTTAGTTAAGGCTCTCCAGAGAAACAGAATCAATAGAAAAAATATGTGTAATTCTCCAAGTGGATTTATTAGGTAAGCTCCCAGGATCAGGGGTGAAAGAGGCTACACAGCTGTCTATAAGATCAGAGGTGGGAGAATATACAAACATCTGCAGGTTCACTGACAAGATGCAAGTGCAGGTCAGCAATTGAAGGCTGAAAAATCTGGAAGCCTAGAGATCAGTGTTCAAAGCCAATGGTGACAAAGGACACACCTCTTCAAGGAGAGCGAAGTGCATCCAAATGGATATATTTCCTTAATTCCCTTTTTTAAGCCATCCAACCTACAAGCCTGGTTGGTGCCTTTACTGTTGGGGTGGGTCTTCCCTCCTCAGTTTCCTGGCTTACATATTAGCTAAACACAGAAACATCCAGAATCCTGTTTTACCTACTAGGTGTTTCTTACTCCAGTCAAGTTGACATAACAAAATGAGTGTCACAGATGGGAAGAGATATGCATTTCTGTTATCGTACATAATTATTTTTGTGGATAGAGGTACAGCTTGCATTATGTGATGTTTGGATTAGAATAAAGGAAAACAGAATATTTAACTTTTGTAGGTTATCTGAGGTTAGGTAGTCCTGGATAGCAAGGGAAAACATAAGATGGAAGGCATTTTGAAGTACAAAACGGAGAGCGAGAGAGTGTGTGTGTGTGTATAGGTAGAGGTGTTATTTGAATAACTTGTTGAGAAGATAGGTTAATGCATTCACTGAAGTTTTCAGTTGTTTAAAGGATAATCTACCTCTTGCCTATGCTGGACTAAAAGGGCTTCCCAACAGTCACATAAAAAATAAAATAAGATATACCAAACTGTGTTGTCCTTCAACCTCTCTTCATGAATTTATTTAAAATTTATATCCTTGGGTAGAATAATCTACCCATCTGGGGCAGCCAGTGGGTTCACACAACATAGAATACATATTAATAAACTGGGAGAATGGGGTTCCTGCCATACTTGTGTTGTTTTCATCCTCTTTACAGTGTTCTTGCTGTCAGGGCCTTCTTCTCAGATAATGAAAAACAACACAAGACGTATACACTCATCCCTTCCTCCCCTCAATCCTCTGTCCTGTCATCTTTCAGTAACAGAACTTTCCATTAGTGTTCATTTTAATAGGCCAATTTCTCTGGGTTGTAAGTGACAACTTTTAAATTAGTGGAACCCCATGCCAGTTTTTCAAAGGGGGACATCAACATGTTGCTCTCTCACAATTAGGTTTTAATTAGCAAGGTCACTGCTAATTTTAAGAGAGTACAGCAGGGCACTTTCTCTCTCCCTCCCTATTTTGGTAATGTCTGGTTGATGATGGAAGGATATATATTATCAGAATGCTCCTAGAGAATGCCAATAATGTCAGCAAGGCAGTGAGCCAGAGCTAATCCCTTCAGTACTTATGCATAGATTTCCTCTGCCATTATAATCCTACCTTCTCTGTGTGTCCTGCTTCTGTTGTTCAATGGATAGATATCAAGAAGACTTTATAAAGCTATTTGTAATGCATTTTCCCCCACTCCAGTTAAGAAAAAGGAAATAAAGCTTAATTTATTTCTAAGTTTTGGCAGAAGTTGAAGGGGAAAAAACCCAGAAGGTTTGTTTAATGAAGAAAATCTGCTCATTACTGAGAGACTGAATAAGAGGGTTCATCAGGTCAAGGCTGTTGGCTGGGCGCCACAGGCCACCTCAGATCTTTCTGATTACTCACTCAAAACCGGATAGTGGGAGCGCTCAGGTTTGCCTTTGTCCTCTGCAGTCTGTGTTGGATTTTGGCTTCCCAGCTGCTTCTAAATAGCATCTGACCACCAGTATCACCGTACCACGCATACTGGCGTTGGTGGATTGTCTAAAGCTTTCTGTGTACAGTCCCTTTATCATATGGAGGAGACACTGGAATGGGACGCTCAGACTGAGCAGAGGGGTGGTGTCCGTTACAGCCCTCTTTCTAAAGCATGCGGATGAGTGCTGTGCTATCACCCCAGAAGAAAGGAAAACAGTAGCAGCAAGGGTGCTCTGAACCCTGGGCCGAGCAGCTGTCAGCGACTAAGATTTGCTGGGGAGGCGGCAGTCTCACGCTGTTCTTCCACAGAGGGCTGCCAGCACCCTGCTCCAACAGTGACAGAGCAGGGTGTGATGGTATGATGGGTATTCATTCTCCTCTCTCAACTGCTGGCAAAGGAGGCCGCAGAACTCAGCCAGGACAGGAGGACAACAGCTCACACTAGATATGCTATTTCTTTCTGTTTAGGGCAGCAGATAAGAGCGCAAACCTAGAAGTTTTGCATATTGCAGCCCACAAGTGTGTTCCCAATTGTGAGTGCCTTTCAACACCATCCCATATCAGAGTTGACATCAGTGTACGACTTCAACCTGTAAAAGATAAACTATGTGTATATAGTATAGTAGCACATGTTTGTATATTATTATTTAATATGTGTTTAGAAAACAAATTTTGCCCAGTCTAATACCATACATATTCTTTGTTTGGAAAGTACACACAATTCTTGATGTTAGTTGTTTACAGGCGATCTGAAGTTAATTGCTATGTAGTGTGTTTTAAAAAATTGAAGCTTTGGTTCAACTTGCAGTCCATCACCGTGGGAAGCTGTGCAACAACAGCTGAGGATGGTGTAATCTGGCATCTGGCTCACAGAAATGGGAGTTTCGGAGGGGAAGGAACTCTGCAGGTCTTCTGGTCTTAGGAGAAATGAATGTAACTGAATAATATGTCTATGGCAGCAAATTATAGTGTCATACTTACACAGGGTAAATTTTCTATTGGTTTTTAATTCTCACTTTATTCTTTAGGGTATAATCATTATTACTGAGCCAATTTTTGAAAATGAATGAAATGTGTGTGTGTGTGTGTGTGTGTGTGTGTGTGTGTGTGTTGGGAGTTGGTGATATCTTTATACTCCCAGTGATATGGCCACCTGTTGAAGGGAGTTCTGTCCCTTCAACAATATGAAAATATTTCCTTTTGAAGTCCCCATTTTCTGCGGTTTCTCCTGGCTATCCAAGTTAGAAAGAATATAAAAGGGGTTGTGACCTGTTGGGAAAGGAAGTCAGTGCAGAATTTCAACTCAGCATACAGTGTTATTCAGTCTTCACTGCAACCCTGCCCCCAATTCATCCAGGCTCTAGGGAAATCCCCTTTGTGTCACTTGGAGCTTTTTTATGGTTAATTGTTTTATTTTTCAAAACTATATTGTTGAAATTTCTGTAAGTAGTGCTGGTAAGTTTTCCTCTCTCATAGTTGCCAATACTGTTTCCCATGATAAGAAGCCACATCTTGCTCTTCTTAAGGAAGGCTGTCATACAGTTCCCACAGGGCTACTGAACTCTTGGAATGTGTTGATTTTATCTGTGAAATGGGTGAACATATACCTCAGCAAGATAAACTCTAAACTGTTTCTAAGTTTTAAAAAAGCTATAAGAAGATGTAAATATGGCTTTTATTTGAAGGAACAGAAACACAGTAGACAATATCCAGTGACCAAGCAGGAGATGTACTTCCTTGCCATGAGGGTTCAACGCAAATGTGAGACTTGTTAAGGAAGCACTTAATATTTTCATTTATATGTAGTTTATGTTTACAAGGTAATCTGGCTAGCCAGGTTTTTTTCTTCTTCTCTATCCCCATCTGTACTCAAGAAGTCTATGCAGTAGATAATTCAACAAGCATTTACTGAAAAACTTCTATGAGGAAATCAGTGTGTAAGATTTTCTAGAGTTTAAAAAGTAAGCAAAATATAATCTATGATATTAAGGAATTATAAAGTTGATAAGAATAAGATGTGTAAGCAAAAGATAAGGAAGAATATGGCATGTCAACATAGATTCTACATAAGCATATATTGATAGACATGGAAAAGACATCATGGAAGCATATTATAAAGTGTATTAAATATTAAAGGACAAAGACTATGTTTGCTGTATATAATAAGTACTCAACGTGGACAATACACTTTGTAAGATTTTCAAATCACCAAAGCTGTGCACTCTAGATGCTCATTAACTTTAATATGAAGAAACCACTGAAAAATAAACTCATGTCAACAGTTGGATTTGCCCCAGTGGAGAATATCTTTGACCATTTCTTTCTTACATTTAATGGGTCCTTGATTAATTCCTTTGAAAGAAGAGAGTGGACTAAATTCAGGGTAGAGATACGGAGTCATATTGCAAGTCCTGAATCCTTTGTAACTCTAATTCTTGAGTTTTTTGACTGCCTGGGTTTTAAGGAAACATCAAGAGTTAAGTCAAGCATTTACACTCCCAAACTAAGGGACTGAAATTGGAGAATCTAGTGCAGGAAGATCTTAAAGTGATCTCTCCTGGGCCTTTGGGTCACAGGTACTTTGGCTGCTTCTATTTTTCCCATTGTTCCTGCAGGTTCTCCTCATGGGGTTTGTTTTGCCTGCTCTTCTGAAAGAATCCTTCTACTGAAATCACATCTTGAGGGCCCCTGGAGTTGAGCATATGAAAGAATTTAGGAGAGTTGGGTGCAGGCTCTCATACTTCAATTTTAAGGCTGTGTATTATTTGATAGGAAAGGTTGGACTTTATATCATACTGAAATTTCTAACAATATAATTCACTAAACATTCAATTGACTCAAAATATTGAAGCTAGACATCCATCTGATCCAGATATCCAGTATGAGGAGTAACTGCACTTTTTATTCCAGTTTTAACTTTCTGTATATTTTTTAAAATGTCATCACCATTATTATTATTATTATTTTATTGCTCAGCCAGGTAGCAGTTGTTATGCCTTGTAAGGAAGTGCCACAGTGCATCAGAAAAGCATTGCAATATATGTAAGTCTATTTTCCCCACAAATTGTATCCTTGTGACAGATGGAGATAGCACAATGATATAACATAGCCTTGAGTTCAAATCATAGCTTTTAAACCTTAAAATATTAAAATATATGTGAGGCTCAATCAGCTTGTGGTTACAGCTTGCTAATAAATCACATTTTCCACTCACTGTTCTGATTTTAAGAACTAGCAATTGGAAACTGGAGGCACAAAAGGATAGTCTCAGAATGAATTTTAAGGAATAATCTAGTTCCTTTTCTGCCTTTGGCAGATTTTGCCTAAACTCCTTTTTTTTTTTTTTAGTGAGGAGAATCTCTCCTATTTGAAAATACCTGCTGGGAAAGAAATTCTAGCATTCCCTATAATACCATTGTGATCCGTGGAAACAACTTGTTTCCTCAAAAAATAAATAGTTTTCTCAGTATTTTGTTTCTGGCAATGTCCATTTCAGGAATAATAAATTCCAGTATAAGTGCCACATTTACAAAAGGTTTTAGTAGAACATATTAGCTAGAAATATGTATTCAACAGTGAAGAAAAAAGGTTTCTCTTCCAGATCAAGGTTAATTCTAATAAGGAAATAGAAAGCCTATTACTAATGCCTCTGCATTAAAGCTCACTTCCTCTTGAATGAACCTGAAGGATGCTCTTGCATATCAATGTTGTACCAAAGGCTTTCATTATCTCTGTGGTTTTGTTTATTCAAATATTTTCCCCACATGTGATTTCCTCATGTATAAACTGAAGAGATTCAAATATATGTCCTTTAAGAAGTTTGTAAATCTTTCTTTAATGAAGGTGCCCTTCAGTGCAAAAGGTCTGCTTGGGGGCTGTTCAAAGATGGGTTTGCTTTCATTAATGCTTTTTATCCTTACTTTTGGTCAGAGTTGGCAATATATAGATCACATAGAAACCACATTTCTCCTTTTTGATATTATTCAAGGTTCTTCCCCTTCGTGGTACCCCTGTAGCTGATTGTTCTCAGCCCAGCGGGACTTAGTCATATGTGGAGAAAAGGTTAGAATCACCTGAGACTGGGGATGTCAGGGAAAGCTAAGCAGGGAAAACCGCTTCCGGAGTTGGTTGTCTAATTTAAGCCATTAGTCAAATAAGCATGGCAGTGTGCTGTAA
Organism: Dinomys branickii; assembly: GCA_004027595.1. Lineage (NCBI taxonomy): Eukaryota > Metazoa > Chordata > Mammalia > Rodentia > Dinomyidae > Dinomys > Dinomys branickii. The sequence continues at coordinate 15,477 of PVLD010028026.1, forward strand.
CTGAAAAGCAAATAACTCACCCTTGTCAAAAAAATGTAGTTTTTTCCCCCTAGCTGTGAAATTAACTATCAATTCATATGCAATTCCAGATCAAAAATGGCGGCGTACCAGATGCACTAGTGCATGAGAATGGAAGTAATTGTTTGTGGTTTTCATGAGAAGATTGCCAGTTTGCAGCATTTAAATTACACACAAACTGGTTTTTACATCTCTAATTGTAGCTGTGTTGTTTTCAGGGAGGGTTGAATTGACATTGACAAACGTAGACTTAGAAAGAACACAAAGACATGAAAACAGCACTACATTTGCCCCCAAAATGATTCAGTGAATAGTGCTGCGGTGTTCTATTTATTTCCTGATATGCCAAATTTTCCTTTTTCCCCTTAGGAGCAATGCTGACTTTGGTAAGTTAATGAGAAATAGTGACTGCAGGGAGGTTGAGTAAATCAAACACATGACTTTTGTGAATTACTGTATGCCTGCTTTATTATTATTTTTTTTAAGAAAGCCTTGAATTTAATGTAATAACTTGCTTGTTTCTTTCCTTTCGCTGAAAATTTCCTATTTACCTTCTGTGCTTAATTGACCTGTACCAGCTTTTACCCATTCAAATCTCTCTATGATAATATTTTCGGTCTGGGAAAAGTAAAAACAGAGTCCTTTAGTATTAATACTCATCACTTTTTGCTTTAATCCTTAATTTTTTTTTTTAATAAAATAAGGCAACTAACCGTTAAAACTAAAGACTGAAAAACTGGCTTACCAGAGAAACAAAACAGCAAAACAAAGAGGTAGTTCAGATTTGGAGTCTGTAAGGCCAGTTGCGTGTGCGGTGTTAATTCTAGCGTACAACCAACTGCAATAACAACAACAAAAGGTCGTCTACTCCATAATTCAGTATTGGTTTCTTTGGAAAATACTCTCGATTCTTAAAAGGGTCATACTGAGTTAAAATACAGCTATGAAGATTGACAATGGCTTGGCAAGAAGGCATTCAAGGTACATATGCTGGGGAAAAGGGCTATGTTCAAAGCAAAAAACGAATAGAAAAAAATTAAGGAAATCATTCTACATCCGGGCAACATTACAAAGAAAATTGCCTACGTTTGCTCTGCGTAGCGTTCCGAAAGTTCACACAGTGAGAATACTCAGCGGGGCCATTTACCCAGATACTTCCAGAGGAGCTGGGCCCCATGCACTCCCGCGGAGCACTGGGCTAGCGGAAGGTCACTGTTACTTTTAAGCAAGAAGTCATGTTGTTCACGAACGCCGAAGGAGGCAGTGACATGAGGACACTGACAGCAAGCTGAGCTCAAGCTTCTCGAGGAAGGAGCCCCACTGACTCACTGGCTTTCTCGTCTGTGTACCTTGATCCAGAACGCGGCCCGTGGGACCCAGACCACTGGCCAGAACAACTTCTTTGCCTAGCTCCTTCTTACCTTTTTTTCTTGTTCACACTTGACCACAAGATTAAAAACATGGAAATAATGCCATGTGAAATACAGAGTGTTGCTTAGTGTATGGGGGGCTACGGAGCAGAAATTGCAGGGTGACAATTTTTAGTTCATTAAAGAAAAGCCTTTCAATGGGTGGCAGAGTAAGCACTGGGATGGGCAGCTGAGGGCGTTTATGCAGGAGCACAGGTGCGCAGCAGGTGGGCTGGCCGCCTGTCAGGGAGGGTGTGTGGGACAGCGAGGGGGAGGGCAAACTAGCTGAAGTTCTTCCGGTCCAACACAACCTTTAGTTTGGCTTATTTTAAATTCACTCTCGATGTTTACTTCCTTGGCTTTGGGTCAGCTGTTCCTGGCTCTGGAGGAGCTGTGGGCTGCTGCTCTGCGGGAGGGTGGAAGCCGCGGCAGCGCATCAGCTACGTGGAATTTCCCAAACATTATATCGCCCTGATGGTCACGGTTCCCTTTTGCATGTGTGATGCCGGCACAGTGATCACCAAGGATTTGGTAATGCATTTGAAGACATTTGCACCTGGAAATGAAGTTTTTCTTTTCCGTTTTGGAAACATGTCTACTTGTCTGCCAGTCTTGCGTATGGTTTAGATTAAATTAGAAGGCATTGTAAATTAGCACACTGTAATTTAATTCGGAAATGATTCCACTAAGCCATTATCATGACCTCTTTGGTTTGCCTGAAAACTCACTCTCTACCCCAAGCAGCAGGATTTTGCAAAGCAATCTGTTTCCCAAACACAATGGTAATTTGACTCACTCCTGACTGAAAGGCAGGGTGACCTCTATTATTTTCTAGTAGACTTTCCAGTATCCCTTGTCTTTTATGGGTAGTTGCTGGCTTCTATTTTCATGTGAAACATTTACACTGAGTCACCTGAACCCTCTTGTTTGGCTTCTTTATGGTTATGGCCACATGTGATAAGAGAATATTCTGAAATATTAATGCCTATGTTTTCCTTTCTCCCGTTTCCTTCTCAAGGCCTTTCCTGTAGTCAGTGACAGACACCTGCTTTGCCTCTGGGGAAATGTAGGATTGTTTTACGGAATGGGAAACAGCAAAAAACACTCAGTTTTTTTCTTTTCTATAAACTTCCCAAACAGACTTTTGAGAATCAAAAGGGAAAGCCTGAGGGTAGCAGGACAAAGTTTATTATTTTATGGTGATAGATTTGGAAGAAAAAGAAGAAGTATTGTGTCTTCCTCCTCTGTGAGCTGGAAGGATAGCTAGAAGGAAGAACGGAAGACAGGTGATTGGCTATGGCCAGAAAGGGAGTCTACAGCGGAAGATGAGAGGATTTGGAGAGCTCTTGGTAGAAAAATAGGCCAAGTTAGAATAATGCCTTGTTTTATTCGGAAGGAAGTGTAAATATTTTCAATGGGATGGTTTAGCCTGAGAAGAAATCTTGCTCATTTGATTGTATTGGTTCTCTATTACTATCTAACAAATTACCCAAAACTTAGTGGCTTACAACAACAACAATCCCTTGCTATTTATTATAGAAAGTGTAAGTCTGAAATTCAAACAGTAGTTAGGAAGAATGATTCTTCTTTGCTTTATAACATCTGAGGCCTCTGGTAGAAGACTCACAAGCTAGAGACTGAAATGTACCAGAATATTTGATTAGAATTCAGATTTTTTCTGCGAAGAGTTACTAGGTAAGATGATGGATATGCTAATTTGCTTACCTATAGTATCATGGTAGTATATCAAAACATTGTGTTGTAAATCTAAAATACATACAGAAAAATTAGGATGCTAGAATCCTCCTCAGGTGCTTTTACCTTCATGTTTGTTGGTGGAAATGCAGTATTGGTCCTGGTGCAAATGCAGCTGTTGAGTAGAACATTGGCGTGTGTGTTCTCTTTGTGGATTGAACTTTGCAGCACTGTGGAGAAGTTCTAAGTGTAAAATCCTACATACATGAAGACAATGGACCCAAGAAATATAGGCAGAAATTGTAATGACTTTTATGAAAGCCTTCAAAGCCAACAGCCTCTCTGCTGCTAAACACTACCCATTCAAACAAATCAAAACATTGTATGGTGACTCAAGGTAAAGCAACACATATCCATAGTCAGTACCACACTATAAGGTTCAGGGAGGGGTGCATATATTTGTGCTATAACCTTGGTCCACAGCAGACTGTTGTCTGCAGAGTACAATGGAGAAGTAGTGGATTCTAACAGGGTACAGTTCCCAAGAGAAGACAACCAAGGACCAAAAGCTGTTCAATGTTTTATAATAAACTTCTTCGTTACAGTGACATTCTCCTGAAATAGACTTTCATCAGAATTGACTTTCAATTTCATACATACGTAATTAATTTCTCTTAGAATGTAATAGAGATATTGCACATTGTCATGATTTATATCTACTATTTTTTTCTCAAGATGCTTTGTCATATTTTTCTCATTTAAGTGGATGCTTTTTGATGTGTGGAATGAAAAGATATGCTTGAAGTTGTAAATAGAATGATTTAGCTATCCATATTTTATGTATTTAATGGTAATATCTGATGGTAAACATGTAAATTATTAACTAGTAGTACTCTGTAGTTATCTAAGTAGAAGAACCGTGACTATTCCCAGTCCCCATCCCCCCTTTTTTTTAACTGTTAAAGCATTTTAGTCTGTGACTCATAAGGGTTTAACCAGTGTGAACATCAATAATCTCACTAACAAGAATTCTAGAGGTGAGACTTCCCAGGGCACAATAAGTCAGTTCTCTGGTTCCTTTTCTCGGAGGGTTTCCAGGTCAGTGGTCATCCCTGTGCTGGCTCTGAATGTAGCCTTGGAAGAAGATGCATACAAAAGTTCCAGAATCTTATCTACAGACAACGAGCACCAAGAGATGGTCTCTTCTGATAGTTCCTTCTTGAGAATGAGATACACTTTCAAGGAGCTCACCTATCCCTCTGGTTGGAAATCTGATTAGAACTGGTCACATGTCCATCTCCAGTAACTGCTAGTAAAAGGAAGGTCCAGTTTGAGTTTCTATCCAAGTTTTAACTTCAGCTGCTAACAGACAGTTATATTTTCTAAATAA
>PVLD010028027.1:0-19942 GCA_004027595.1 Dinomys branickii
GCACTGATTTAGATAAGGCTTCATCTCCTTGGGGGGGAAAGCATACTTAAAATTAGCTTTAAGTTATCTATGAGTAACGTTCTGTAAAATAAAATTGAAAACCAAAACCTTTCAAGGAAACTCATGGATCCCAAATATTACTCTAAAATCCTAATCATGAGCAAAAGGAATACGTATTGAAAGTACAACAGGAAATTTATGAAGAATCAAAAGTAAAATGATAAAAAAAGATATACATTTCAAGATTCTTCCCAGAGCACATGGATTTTAAAGCAATGTTTATAACAATTCTATAGCAATTATTATCATTATTACCATAAGGTTCTTGTTGAAATAACCTTTGTACTTACTTATTTTTTTGTTTGTGTCTTTTTGAAACAGCATCTCCCTATGCAGTTCAGGCTGGCCTTGAGCTCACTTTGTAGCCCAAGCTGGTCCTGAATTCATGCCTCAGACCCCCCCCGAATGCTGGGATTATAGGCGTGCACCCCCACACCCGGCTTATACTCATATATTTAAAGTTTCAGGTTAACATATGTCTAATCCACCCTGTATCACTGAAGAATAACAAAATTGCTTTTATGTTTTAGTAGTACCAAATAATTTTAAAACACATTTGAAATTATATAATACCCCTGACTTCAGTTACTCAGAGATACACAGTACAGTGGTTTCTCAGTTCTTTAACTTAATTCTTTCCACAATTCTAGTTGCAAACCAAACTGGATGATAACCAAATGAAATTTCTCCATGAGGTGAACATTACACCTAAACATTTAATTGGATTCAGTTCTCATCCAATTCTATTTTTGACCAGAATCATAGAAACAATTAAGTTTATGAACTAAGGTACCAATGCATTTAATTACATTAAAATTTCATTATTTAAAATTCTATCCTTCAACTAAAAATCAAAAGACATTAAGATTTATGCATTTCACTACATGTAAATTTCACCTCAAAAAAATTAAACACTGAACATAATCCATGCATGTTGAACTAATTAGGGAGAAGTGCATTAGTGTTTGACATTTACAGTACTCTGAAATGCATGAAAACCTTCAAGGGTATTATGCTGAAAAACAAGCCAATATCAACAGTTTGTCATAGTTCCATCTCAAAATAACAAAATTATAGAAAAAGATTTTGAGTTGCCAGGAACTAGTAAAGGGGCAGGGGACTCTTATGATAATGGGACAATTTGCAGTGGTGACTATACAAAGCTACACATACAATGCAATCACATACAACTACTCTCTCTCTCATACACACATACACACAATAAAAGTACATGTAAAACTACTGAAATATGAACCATCTTCAGTTTCCCACTTTTAAGAGTGTACTATAAATGAATGAAAAATGTGATGAAATGCTTCATTTTCTTAAATTTATGATGATAAAAAACTCATTGCCATTAATCCCCATCAAAATACTTGCCGTCACTTGAAACATACATGGCCCATCATTCTTGCCACTTTCCATGGCAGATCTGAAAGTCTTTCAAGAGAGTCTTTAGCTATACAGTTGTTCTTGCCTTGGTGTCCTAAACCAATTAAAAAACATTTACCTCTAATAGGCATTTGACTTTGACGAAAAGCCACATGCTGCACAGTGCCAGATACAGTAAACAAGGTAGACACAAACACACCACAATGTACTTAAAAGCCGGCCTTTCAATCGGAAGGCACTTGGCAGCACTCACTGCATCGTGCCTCCTAAAGAAACTCACGAAAGAGACTTCCAGAGCTGCTTCACAAAGCAGCAAGAATGATCAGTTAAGTATGTTTGAGGTGAGGAGGAGTATTCTGAGGGAGATTAAAGGCACTGTGTCTTTTTCCACAGTAATTATTTTACTATCCTGTATTTTAATCACATCTTATACAAGGTAGTACCACAAGGGGTCACTAACTGAAGGGACACCTGAGATTTCCTGTACTTTTTCCCTCTAAATTCCTGTGGTTCTATAATTATTTCAAAATAAAAGCTTTAAAAAAGACACAAAAATAGATACATTGAAAGATAAGATATATCAAACATATGATAACGTGAATGGTAGAAATATTTCTGTAAATTGTAAGTTTTCTCATAATAAAATATTGGGGAGCCAGGAGTGGGTGTAACATGCTTGCAATCCCAGCTACTTCAGAGGTTGGGGCAGAAGAACCAAAAGTACAAGGCCAGCCTTGGCAATGTGGCACTGCTCTAAAAAAAATAAAAATAAAAAATAAAGGGCTATGGGTGTACATAAAGACCCAATCTCCAGTGCCAGAATAAAAACATGCTGGGGGACAATGGAGAAAAATATTTACAGAGCTGGGCGTGGTAGCACACTGCTATAATCCCACCATTGGGTGGGGGCTGAGGATTTAGCTCAGTGGCATAAGCGCTTGCTTGGCAAGCTCAAGGTCCTGAGTTCGATCCCCAGTACTGAAAAAAAAAAATCATCTCCATAATCCCACCATTGGGGAGGCTGAAATGGAAGGATTGCCCCAAGATCGAGGCCAGCCTGCTATACAGTTGCCCCGAGTTCAAGGCCATCCTGAACTACATAGCAAGACTCTACCTCAAAAAACAAAAACCAACCAAAAAACTAAAGAGGCTAAAGAGGTAGCTCAATGGTAAAGTATAATGCCTAATACCCATGAAGACTCAGGTTTGAACCCCAGCATCATTTAAAAAAAAAAGGAAAGAAAACCAACAGCAACAGAGATACCTATAGATTCAGAGTAGAAGATAAATACAAAAAACCAAAAATAGGTATCACAGCATTCTGCCAAAATGCCTCAAACAGATGAATTTTCAAACAACATATTACTAGTACTATTGTCATCCCATTTTTACTCTTTCAAAATCTGACCTATGCTTTTTTAAAAGTTCAAATTGTTAAATTTTCCATCAAATATTTATATAACTCATTTGTCACTTATCACATGGGAGCCCTGTAGTTCATCCATTATTTTTATACTGCCAGTGTGTTTTTTTAGGTCTCTCTTCTACTTTGCTTCTTTGCTGTTATTTTTGTTTTTCTTTTCATGAGACAAGGTCTGGCCATGTTACCCAGGCTGGCCTCAAACTCTTGGATTCAAGTGCCTCTTGCTTCAGCATCCTGACTAGCTGGTATTATATGATACATCACCTCACTCAGCTCATCTAGTACATTTAAAAGTAGTAATAATTTGTAGATCTTTGTTTTGCATTAAACTATTCTTCATCTGGGTTGCTTGTGTCATTTTAAGCCCTAATCTCTAAGAAAATGTTGCACTTCTAATACCCAAATATTAATAAAGAAATTTAATCTTCTGAACTCACTGGAGGGAAAGGACTTTATAAGATCTCATAAAACCCTCACATAATATTAAATAAGGCATACTAGAGAAATATATGAATTCTGCCTGTTTATATGAACAAGCAAGTAAATTCTTAAGGAATGCCATTCATCACTGGCTCACACCCTGTAGTGGATTAACAACTGGTGGTCAATTTATAACCAGCAGCTGAACTGAGAAAGCATGATGCTAACCTAGCACTGTAACAAGGTATCACTTCTATTTTCCAACATGTTAATATCAAGCCTCCATTCTCAATTTTTCTACGAAATAAAGTTTGGCCTCTTTGGTACCTGTAGAGATTTTCTTACAATCCTGTAGTGGATTGTTAACTGGTGGTCAACTTATAACCCCCAGCTATACTGAGTAAGCGTGGTGCTGGGTGTGGGAGGCCCGCCTGGGAATGGTTGCCAGCAGTGTAAGAGGCAGAACGGGAGAATGAAAAGTTGAGGCTGCTGGGAGCAGAGAAAGGCTGTTGGAGCTGGTGGCAGCTGTTGGTTGTTTTAAAGGGAGGAGCTCGTCATGCTGCCTTTTCTGATGAACTTGGCTATTTGGGTCCTCTGAGGAGCTCGGGACCTTGTTGGCACTGAGAATGGATTTGGTTCACTTTAGGGAAGCTCTGGTTCTCACTTTGAGCATTGCTTCCTGGCTCCAGAGGGGAAGATGGTGCACTGCTTGTCTCCAGGAGATGCTTGCAGTATTGGCTTCCCTGATGGGAACTCAGCCATTCTGGTCATCGAAAGGAGCTCAGGATCTCACTGTTGCTGAGGATGGCTGTGGTACTCCCCTTTGGGAGAACTCTGGTTCTTCTGAGCGTCGCTTCCATGCTCTAGTGCAGATACCTCAGCCTGCTAGCACAGCTCCTTCATCCCGCTGGCACAGACTTTCTAGATTGTACCACTGACCTCTGGGCCTTTCCAGTGCATATCCATGAAACAGCCCTGCATGAGACATTGTCGTGGGCTCTAGGCCTCTGGTTGGATTTGTGGGAAGCCTTGTTATGAGCTCTAGGTATTCAGCTGGACTCATGTAGGACATTGTTGCCAAATGCAGGCCCTCAGCTGGACCCCTTGGTCTTTGGCTGTGGACAGATTTCCAGCACTCTTTTCTATATTTTGGGTAACTTATAAATAATCATATAAAGTATGTGTCCTGTATAATATATTGTTCCCCTTTTAAGAATAAACCTGAAACCAACACATACCCCAAGTTACCTTTGAGAAACAGTACTTTTATACAGAGCTTATTTTTAGGCCCTCTCATATTCTAGTCTGCATAAGTGTTGTTACTGACAAAGCCCAGGATTTTTGCTTGTTGCTTTGAGAAAGGGTCTCACTATGTAGTACAGGCTGGCCTTGTTGAGATCCTCCTGCCTCAGCCTCGAGTGCTGGGATTACAGGTGTATACCACCACACCAGGCCAAAGCAGTTTTTGATGGGTTAAATTTCCCAACTAAAATGGGGAGGGGAAGAAGAGTTGAAGGGAATGGAGGGAAATATTAAAACAATAGAATCAAGTTATACCACGCATAGGTACAAATTCTCTATGATGAATATGATCATATATATACATATATCTAAAGTGTTCCAATAAAATCTAATTTAAGAAAATAAAGTAAAATGTACCAATAAAATCTGCTGGAAGAGAAAAAACATTTGCCCGCAAATGTATCTTCTTTTAAACAAGGTAAACAGCTTAACCCCAAGAAATACCTAGAGGTAAAGAAAATCTCCCACAATATACATCCACTGAATTACTTGCATCAGTCTGGCTTGCTTGCTATCCTTTTAGTTGGATTGAAGGTTGTTTTTGAGACAGGGTTTCACTATGTGATTCAGGCTGACCTCAAACTCACAGCAATCTTTCTGCCTCAGCCTCTTGAGTGCTGGGATTACAGGCATGTGCCACTATGTCCAGCCTTAAACCTGATTTTCCTTCATAAACTACTGCTCATTATTTCAGAGAAAACTACATTAAACATTGATAAGAAAATTATTAAATACTCAACAAATTTCATTTGCCTAACACAATACTGTTTGAAATATTTCTCAAAATGACATGACATAATGGAGAGAGCCTTTAGAGTAAATCTCTAAACAATTTTCAATGAACCTTTCTTAAACAGTAATTCTGAATTTAATTGCCTTCAAGGAAAATGATGTGGGTCCCGCGGCTGCTCCACTGTGGGCCCCGTGGCTGCTCCGCTGATGGCCCTGCGGCTGCTCTGCTGTGGGCCTCGCGGCTGCTCTGCAGAGGGCCCCGTGGCTGCTCCACTGTGGGCCCCGCTGAGGGCGCCCCACGGACTGGACCCACCCCCACCCATAGCACAGCAACAGGGAGGTCCGCTGTGAGCATGGGTGCTTTTCCACCTCCGACCATGGCAGTTTGTATACACCCATGTGTGCTATAGTATGGTCTGAGGTAGCTATATCTCTTCCCAAGACGAGACAGTCCAGGGGTATACATAAACCCAGGAATACAGTTATTATCACAGGGAAGATGACTGATTGACTGGTAGGGCAACGGAGATGAGGGAGGAAAAAATTGAATGATGAAATGGGCCATCATCTGTGTAACTGAGTAACATGTAAAGGTAACATGTAGGACAGCATCCAGAGCTAATTCCCTTCTATGTTCTCTATAATTTGTATTTCCTCAATCATGTTTGTATTAACATAAGTGAAGATAACTTTATATTATGCAGCATCCAGTGCTAATTCCCTACTGTCTCCTCTATAGTTTGGTATTTCCTTTAATGTTTGTGTAGTAACTAATGTGAAGATAACATTATATAATACAGCATCCATCCAGTGCTAATTCCCTACTATGTTCTGTATAATTTTGTATTTTCGATATTCTTTATGGCTTATTCTGGTTCCTATGTCTCCATTCTTTTGTCTTTAAAATAAAATTTTAAAAAAAGGAAAATTCAACAATACAGTTACTCAGGATGGTTTAGAAAGCAGAAATTACCAATTTTTTAAATTTATTCTTGCATACCTGAAGACTGGCAAAATCCACTGTGTGAAGAGGGCACTACATTTTCAGTCACAGGCTTAATTTTCTGTTCATCACTGCTCCCCTCGCCTACAGAATTCTGATCATCATCTCCTGTATCAGAAGAGGAAGAAGTAATGTCTGCTTGTTTCCTTTTGGTACTTGTTCTTACAGATTCGCTCTTTTTCTCCTTGACAATGCCTGACTTCTTTTTCGCTGAACTTCTTTGTTTCTTCTGCTTTTTATTATCTTCAGAACTTTCCTCAGCATCAGATGATGAGGAGCCACTTTCTATGTCCTTGGCATTTCGCTTTGAATTTAAACTTCTTCTTTCCCTCAGTTCTATTCTTTTCAGTCTCCGATCAGAAGAGGGACAACCATCTTTCACAGAATGTTTCTCAGTATCAGATGATGAGCAATCTTGTCTCTTCCTTGAACTCTTTTCAGGCAAGCTGCTCCTTTTCTTCTCTCTGCTAGATGTTCTATTCTTACTCCTTTTATCTTCTGAAGAGTCGTAACTGTCTCCTTTCCCTGGCAACTTCCCAATATTATCAGATGATTCCTCCTTCTTTTTAGACTGTTTGCCTTTTAGTTTTGTACCTCTCTTTTCCCCATCAGTTGAATCATTCTTACTCTGTTTTATACCTTCAGGAAAATGACAAATTTCTTCTCCCTCAGGGAATTTCTCAGTGCCATCAGAGGATGATTCATACTGTTGTTCTATTTTATTGACTTTTTTTGAGTCTATGGTTTTTTCTTTTTCATCAGATCCTTTTTTGTTCTTCTTCTTATCATCTTCAGAAGATTCACCACTCTGTTCTTTCTTTGAAAATTTCTCAGTGACATCAAGTGAACGACTCTGTCCTTTTTTACATATTTTAGTTTTCAGATGCTTCCTCTTTTCTTTAGTGTCAGCAACTTTTTTATCTTCTGGAGAATTTAAACTCTCCTCTTTTCCAGAAGAAGACTTCTCAACACCATCAGGGGAAATATTTGGCTGGTGCTTCTTAGAAAACTGGTCTCTCAATTCCATAATGGCCTTGTCTTTATCTACCAAAGAGAAACTTTCACTCTCTAGTTTCCTTTCAACATCATCAGATGATCCTTCCTGCACAGTCTTCAAACTTTTCTGCCCTTGATTATCCATTTCCTTTGTACTATGTTTATCATCTTCAGAAGAATCACAGTCTTTTTTATTTGAAATTCTTTTTTTGGTTGTTCTGGTAGCCCCAATTTTACTCATGTTCTTTATCTCTTTTTCTAATTCTGAGTCATAATTAGAAGACTCAGACTGGTTTTGACGTTTCTTTTTGGAAATTATAGAGCTTTTAGCTGATCTACCTTTCTTAATATCAAAATCTGAGCCAGAAGTAGAACTTTTTCGTTTCCTTTTTCCTTTATCATCTTTTCCTTGTTGAGTCTTTAAATCACATAAAGTCTTACGATTTTTATGAGTTTCATTAATATCAGTATCTGAAGAAGAACTGTGATTCACCCTGCTTACCTCTTTGAGGACTGCTAACATTTCATCAGAATCTGAATTTTGATCTACAATTTCTGACTGCTTAGATTTAGGCAATTTATTAGGTTTAGGATTATCTATAGCACAGTCAGAAGAAATTCGCTTATCAGTTTTTCTCATTGGAACTGATAGTTTTTGTTTTTCCTTAACTGTTTCATTATTTTCTTCATCTGAATTAGATGTTACAGTTTTAGTTTCTGTCTGCCGTCTCAAGGGTGTAGTCTTTACTCTGGGTGATCTTCGAAGATCAGATTCTTCTAAAGGTAATGGAACTTCCTTATCAACCAAATGCTCCTTATCACTGTTTTCCTCTCCAAGTACACATTTCTCAGATTTGGTACGTAGAACAGAACTTTTAGAGCCAACTTTATCTTGTGGAACTTCCTGACAATCAGAACCTTTAACTGGGGAATTAGAAAGGGAAACAGGAGTAAGTTTCACATACAATTCTCTTGTCACTTTAGCTGGAGTTTTTGACTTAATACCTCCTTTGTTGTCTTTTGAAGGAGTATTTAACTTCATAGATGAATTCTCAAGTTCTTGCTCAGTTGTATTATTACTATCCCCCTGACAATCAGCTGAACACTGAACTTCCATAGCAGTCTCAAGATTCTCAAAAATATCTTCTGGAACTGATGAAGGAACAGACACAATATCCATGTCTAAGTCTTCAGAAGTGTTAGCAGGTTCATACTGAGGTTCTTCTTTCCTATCAGACTTCTTAGGTTCACCACTAGTACTTTTATTTGCTCTTTCTTCCTCTGTTGGAACACTCTGATCCATGTGCTCACTCTCTAAGTGTTTTCTTGATAATTTAGTTTCTGACTTTGGAATATCCTTCCTTTCTAAAGCACCAGATTTTTCTCCTTTCCGTACTTTCATTTCAGGCTTTAAATCTGCAACTTTATGTTCTTTGGCATTTTTCTCTGTGTTTACTATATCCAAAGCTCGAATCTCAGAATTCAAATCTTCTTCCAATGCAAGATGAGCCTTCGTGATATCAGCCAGCACAGATTTAAAAGCTTTAAGTTGACGTAACTTCACAGAGGAACTTATTTCTGAATTATCTGTTGCCTGCTTCAAAAATTTAACATAACTGGAGTTCATATTGGCCGTAGTCTCAATTAGTTTTTTTGTCTTCTTAATCATCTCTTTGGGCACAATTAATGCTGAATATGAATAGGTTACAGAACCAGAACATGACTCATCGAGTTTCTTTTCTTCTCCATTACAATTTGAACTATTCTTCTTTGGGGAAAATCTGGATGCTTGGTCACATACTTTACTACTCTTTTCACTGTCAATTTTTATTTTCTTCTTATTTTGTTGCAACAATTGTTCTAAATTTTCAAACACGCTGTTACATGCAGTGACCAAGTCCAATAAAGGTTCTGGGTGACAAATGTAGCAATACCATTGGTTGTTTTCATCCATTATTGTAGATAGCTCCTTTCGGCCAAGGTTGCGCAGAATGCATTTCTTACAAAAGGCATTATGGCAAAAGTCGCAACAAATCAAGTTCCCACCTTCTGCACACCATCTGAAATATTTTAAAGATTCAAAATATTACTCCCAAGGAAATTAATTTTAATTTCATCACTATTAAAGCAATTTTGGTTTTTAGGGTTTTATTTGCCAGCCACTTAAGCAGAACTTGGGGCATATGCTTCTTCTTTACAAGAAATATAAAACAAGATATAAACTTAAGGCTTTCTGGAAAATAACAAATATCCACTAAAAACATCAGTGAAGATGCTACAAGAAATGAATCTAATAAAAGACTATAAAGCACTCCCACAAAGATGGACACGGTGACTCACATCTACAATCCCAGCTCTGGGGAGGCTTAGGCAGGGGGAGCATGGTGAGTCCAAGGCCAGCCAAGCATAGATTTTGAGATCAAGGCCACCTTGAATGAGACAGTGAGACATTGTCTAAAAGAATGGGAAAAAAACCCTCTTACAAAAAGCAGATAATGAATGTTAGTGACCTTGATTTGTTACCTACCTACATTGTTCATCCATTCCATCTGAGTCCCGGCTAATATCATCACTCATGTAATACTTAAAGCAATTCTATTGGAAAAAAAGGAGAAATTTAATTCAAACTTCATAACACAAGGACAAAAACTTTTCAGTAATTAAGAAGTAAAAGGAGGGCAGGGCATACTACAGCATGCCTATTGTCTCAACACTGGGGAGGCTGAGGCAACAGGACTGCTGCAAGTTCAAAGATAACCTGGGCTACATATTGAATTCAAAGCCAGCCTGAACAACACAGCAAGACTCTCACTCAAAAAAAGTTAAGAAGTAAAAGGAACAGGTATGTTTTAAGTAAAACAAAACACTGCACTACCCAATATTTGTATTTTTTAGATATAGCAAAATCTGAAAATATTAATTCCTTGAAATACACTTCCATACCTTCAAGCATCACTACTCCATTTAAAGCTGTTAGAGTAAACAAAATCACCTTAAATGAACACCCATCTGACTCACAGCACCTGACAGAGTCACACAGACACTCACAGGACAGTGCTTCAAGCCTCCAAAGTAAATGAATTCCAGCCCAGATGGATGTGCCTTACAAAAAACTGTGTTTCAAAACTGATGGAGAGATAAGATACTGCCATGACAAAGAACACTTGAGAAAATTCACAAACACCAAAGCAGCAATTCGAAATGTTCAAGGACATTATAGAACAAGATACCAAAGATGACAACTCCACGCACCCTAACACAATGAATCCACCACGAAAGACAAGCAATTAAATAGCGAGGAAAATAGAAAGACAAGCAATTAAATAGAAAGGAGCCTACAACAGGAAAATAACATGACAGGGATTAAGTCGCTATATAACAATTAATCATTAATATTATTGGCCTCCATTTATGAATCAAAAGAAACAGACTGACAGAATGGATTAAGAATCAAGATCCAACAATACACTACATACAAGAAACATTTAATTCAACAACATCCATAGAATGAAAGCGAAAGGATAGAAAACAATATATTATGTGACAGGAACCCAGAAGTAAGCAGGGATACCTATTCTATTTGCACACACAGTGGATTTCAAGCCAAGTATGATAAAAAGAAAAAAAGAAGCCGGCCAGTAATGTACTTCAGTGGCACAGCACCTGCCTAGCAAACACAAGGTCCTGAGTTTGATTCCCAGAATCAAAAACAAAAACAAAATAAGACAAGCAAACTATATCCTTGTAAAGGGAACAATCCAAGAGGAAAAGATAACAATTGTAAATATATGTATGCACCAAATACCAGTGCATCAAACTATATAAAACAAATATTAACAGGCATAAAAATCAAATAAGCAGTAATACAAGACAGATCAACTAGACAAAAAATTAACAATGAAATATTAGCACCAAACCAAATTTTTTAACAAACTCACTTAAATCTCTAGAGTGTTTCACACCACAACATCAGAATACACATTCTTCTCTAGTATACATGTGATGATCTCCAAATTAAATCACATACTAGCTCATAGAACATGCTTAAGTAAGTGCAAAGGAACTGAAATTATCCCATGCATACTATCTGACCACAGTGCAATGAAATTGGAATGCAATTGCAAAAAAAACACAAGAATTTCATAAACACATGTAAATTAAATAACACCATCCAGAATAACTAATGTGTAACCAATGAAATTAAACAACTTAGTTTCTACAATTAAACCATACTGCCAATATAACATACAGGAAATTATGGGACATGATGAAAGCAGTCCTACCAGGGAAATGTAGAGAAGTGAATTCCCATATGAGAAAAACAGAGAGAGTTTAAATAAACAACTTAATGTTGAGCCTCAGGCTGCTAGAAAACCAAGAGCAAGTCAAGCCCAAAGCTCACACAAGAGAGGGAAATACAAAGTTCAGGGCAAACAGTAATGCAATGGAGACTAAGAAAACAATTTGCAAAGAATCAACATATCCAAGAGTTGGTTCTTTGAAAGATTAAATGGAACTGACACTTAGCCAACCGTATCAAAAAAAGGGGGAAAAAGACTCAAATTCATGCAGTTAGGAATGAAAAGCATAAAATCACAACAGATCATACAGAAATCCAGCAGATCATCAATAAAAACCTGTATTCTAGTAAGATGGAAAATGCAGAATGGACAGATTCCTACACACCTATGAATTACCAACAATGAACCAAGATATAGAAATTCTACATAAACCACTATCAGTCAATGAAATTGAAGATGTAATTAAAACCCTACCAACAAAGAAAACCCCAGGTCCTGACAGATTCACTGCTAAATTCTACAACAAATTTCAAGCAGATATACTGTATCTATTTCTCACCACTTTAATAAAACTGAAAAGGAAGCAATACTCCCAATTTCATTCCTGGAAGCAAGCATTATCCTGATACAAATGCCAGAGAAGGATCCAACTAAAAAGAGAACTATAGGGCAATCTCCTATAGTAAAAGGAAAACCCACAAACTCGGAAAAAATTTTAGTTGACTGTCCCTCAGACAAAGGTCTTCTATCTAGAACATATAAAGAATTAAAAAACAATACCCCCCACAAATTCAAGGACCCAGTCCAAAAATGGGCATCTGAGATGAATACACACTTCTTGGATAAAGAAATACAAATGGCAAATAAATACATGAGAAAATGTTCAACATCATTAGTCACTTGAGATATGCAAATTAAAACAACATTGGGATTCCATATCACCCCAGTAAGAACAGCCTGCATTAAGAAATCAAACAATAACAAATACTGGCAAAGCCAGGCTTGGTGGCACACATCTGTAATTCCAGCACTCAGGAGGCTGAGGTAGGAAGACCGTTGTGAGTTCGAGGCCAGTCTGGGATACAAAGTGAATTCAAGGCCAGCTGAACTGCATAATGAGACCCTGTCTCAAAAAAAAAAAAATGCTGGCAAGGCTGTGGAGAAATAGGAATTCTTCTCCATTGCTGGTGGGAAAGCAGATTGGTGAAACCACTGTGGAAATCAGTTTGGAGATTCCTCAGCAAACTAGGACTAGAGGTCCCATTCAAACCAGCTATTCCCTTTCTGAGTATTTTCCCAGAAGATATGAAAACATCATATCACAGCAACATACGTGCACCCATGTTCATAACAGCATAATTTGTAACAGCTAAATCGTGGAAGCAACCCAAATGTCCATCCACTAAGGAATGGATGAAAACATTGTGGAATGTTACACAGCTGTAAAGGAAGATAAACTCAAGGCCTTTATAGGTAAATGGTCACAACTAGAGACTAAACTCATAAGATAAATCAGACCTGCATGTGTAAGCAATGTATTATCTAACTAGCGTAAGTACCTGAAAGAGTGAATAAATTTAGGAGGTATGATAGACACTGTTAAATGAAAAGAATGTGGTCAAAAGTAAAGAGCAACTGGGATGAGGGAAAAGAGAAAAGAAAGAAGGGGAAATTATGTATATATGTATATACAGGATAGCTAACATAGTTGTACTACTGACTTCTATCACTTCACTGAAAGGAACAGTTAATGATTAAATATTGCATGTCTCTATTTGTTCTCCTGAGAAACCACTTTGAAAATACCAATATATAATATAACTATTGTTAATTTCCTATCACTTTGTCTGAAATTCAGTATTGCTTGTATTATTCTTATGCTATTTTGTAAATAGATATCTGTTAATATGGGTTTTTTTTGTTTTTTTTGTTTTTTTTGCGGTACTGGGGATCGAACTCAGGACCCTGCACTTGCTAGGCAAGCGCTTATTCCACTGAGCTATATCCCCAGCCCCTAATATGTTTTATTTTTAAATAATTGTTTTAAAAAACGATGATTATATACCATGACCAAGTAGAATTCATCCCAGGGATACAGGCATGATTCAACATACACAAATCAATAAATTAATATACCATATTAAAAGAACCAAGGGAGGGGCTGGGGATATAGCTCAGTGGAATAAGCACCTGCCTGGCAAGCACAAGGTCCTGAGTTCAATCCCCAATACTGCCAAAAAAACAAAACAAAAAAAAGAACCAAGGGAAAAAAACATATGATCATCTCAATAGATGCACAAAAAGCATTTGGCAAACTTCAACACCCATTCATGACAAAAATCTTACAGAAAATTTGAATAGATGGTCTTTATATCAATCCAATAAAAGCCATCTATGACAAACCATTAGCCAACATTATACAAAATGAACAAAAACTGAAAGCTTTCACTCTTGAATCAGGTACAAGGGAGGAATGTACACTGTCACCTCTCTTACTCAATCAAGCTCTGGAAACATTAGCCAGAGCAATTAGACAACAGAAATAAATAAAAGGAATAAGGATAGGAAAAGAAGTGAAACTATCATTATTTGCAGATGACATGATATTCTACATAGAAGACCCCCAAAACTGTACCAAAAGATTTCTAGATTTGGGTCGGGGATATAGCTTAGTTGCAAATGCACCTGCCTGGCAAGCACAAGGTCCTGAGTTCAACTCCCATTACCAAAAAAAAAAAAAATTTCTAGATTTAATAACCAAATGTAGGCACATAATTGGATACAAAGTCAACACTCAAAAACTAATAGCCTTTATATACACTAACAACAAACTCACTGAGAGAGAAATAAAGGGAAACAACACCTTTTACAATACCATCCAAACGAATGAAATGCTTAGGAATCAATCTAACGATGGAAGTAAAAGAATTCTACATGGAAAATTACAGTAATCTAAAAAAGGGGGTTGAAGAGGATATCTCAAAATGCAAAGATGTTCCTTGTTCTTGGATAGGAAGACTCACTACAGTGAAAATAACCACACTGCCAAAATTGTTACACAGATTTAATGCACTCCCAATCAAAATTCCAACAGCATATCTCATAGAATTAGAAAAAACAATTCTAAAACTCATTTGGAAATGAAAGAGACCTATAATACCAAAGGCAATTCTGGGAGACAAAGGCAAGGCACAGTTTACCATAATCCCAGGTTTGAAATTATACTACAAAGCTAATATGATAAGAACAGCATGGTATAGGTTTTTAAAAAAGGACCCAAGGATCAATGGAACAGATAGAAGATGCAAAAACAATTCCACACCTACTCAGCCACCTTATCTTTGAAAAAGGAGCCAAACAACTTCACTGCAGAAAACCTCCCTAATAAATGGTGCTGGAAAAACTGTCTTTCCACGTGCCAAAGATCAAAACTAGACCCATTATTGGCGGGGCCTGGTGGCACATGCCTATAATCCCAGCACTCATGAGGCTCAGGCAAGAGGATCGCTAGGAAATCAAGGCCAGCCTGGGCTACAGAGTGAGCCTAAGAGCAGCCTGAACTGCATAGGGAAACTCTATCTCAAAAAGACCAAAAAAAAGAAAAAAAAAAAAAAAAAAGGAAAAAAAGAAAACGAAAACCACTATACCGACATCTTTTACCATGCACTAAACTAAAATCAAAATGGATCAAAGATCTAAATATTAAAATAAATCTAAATCTTCTGGAAAATAGAATGGGTAGAATCTTGAAGACATTGGTGTAGGCAAAGACTTTATGAACAAAACTCCAGTCACACAGGAACTATCACAAAGAATCAACAACTGGGATCTCATCTAATTGAAAAGCTTTTTCATAGCAAGATAAACCACCAACACTGGAAAGAGACAACCTACAGTGTGGGAAAAAAATTTTGCCAGCTGTTCCTCAAACAAAGGACTACTATCTAGAATATATAAAGAACTCAAAAAAAAAAGAAAAAAAAATCAGACCCCTCTAATTTAATGAGCCTATCCAAAAACGGGGATCTGAAATGAGCAGTGACTTTCCAGATGAATAAGTAGAAAAACTGTTCCAATATTACGGGTCATTCAAGAAATGTAAATTGAAACTGCTGAGATTCCATCACACTCCAGATATCAAGAAATCAACCAGTAACAAATGCTAACAGGGCTGTGGGGAAAAAGGAAACTTTCTCCACTATTGGTACGAGTGTAGCAGGGTGCAACCACTGTGGAAATTAGTTATGGAAATTCCTCAAAAAATTAGTATTAAGAGTTTCCATTTGACCCAGATATTCCCCTTCTTGGTATCTTCCTGAAAGAATTAAAAGCATTATACCACAATGATACATGCATACTCATGTTTACAGTGGCAGTTTGTAACAGCCTAATATTGGAAACAGGCAGGTGTGGTGGCACTTGCCTGTAATTCCAACACTTGGGAGGCTGAATCAGGAGGATTGCTGGGAGCTCATGGCCAGCCTGAGCTACATAGTCATTTCAAAGCTAGCCTGAACTACGCAGCAGGACTGCATCTTAAAAAAAAATCTTGGAAAGAGCCCAAATGACCATCAAATGATGAATGGATAAACAAGATATGGTTCTTTTATACAATGGAATACTACTCAGCCATAAAGAATGATAATCTTGAGACATTTCTAGGAAACTCCTAGGTTAAATAAATTGGACACACATGGGTAAATACTGCATAGTTACTCTCATGTGAGAAACTGAAAGTGTAAATAAGGACCAAAATGTGTAATAGATATTGTGAAATAGGAAGAAAATGTTCAAATAGGAAGGGAAACTTGGAAAGGAAAACAAAAAAATGAGAAAAGAAGGAAAAAAAGGAAACAAAGCTTTTGTAAATAGGGAAGGGGTTGAAGGGAGGGTAACGAAATGGGGGAAAGCAATGAATCAAGTTATATCATACACAGATACAAATTTCCTACGATGAATATGATCATTATATATACCTAAAATGTACCAATACATTTAATTTTTTTAAAAAAGCATCACTATTCCTTATATAAAAGTATGCATAAAAAGATTTTATTTATTAAAGCAAATTTCTAGTCTCATACAACTATTTACGTAAAAATATATTAGAAGCCAGCATGCCTATAATGGCAGCTCCTCGGGAGGCTGAGGCAGGAAGATGACAAATTTAAGGTTAGACTGGGCAACTTAGTGAGACCCTGTTTCAAAATAAAAAATAAAATGGACTAAAGATGTAGCCTAGTGGTAGAGTATCCTTGGGTTCAATCCCCAGTACCAAAAAGAATAAAGTAAGCCATACTGAAAAAAAATATATTACATGTTGTTGCTGCTTAATGATTTTAATGGTCTCCATACACGTGTAAACAGATACCATGTCTAAAGATAACCAATGTACATTCAGTTCTTAAACCTCAAAAGAGCTGTCATACAAGGTGGGAGGTATTATGAGGCAGAAAGCAAAGGGTCATTTACATATAAATAAATCTACCATATAACTACTAAGAGGCAAGGCTGCTGTTCAAATTTAAGTTAGACAGACTTCAAATTCCTTCCTAATGAGACTGTGAAGGGTCTATGCCCACAGATAGAAACTACTGATTATTGAAATGGGATAGTCTCAACAAACTAGCTCTTAGAAAAGCAATCACATATATAAGAAAAGAGAAAGGAAATGCAGGTCACGAGCCCAGATGTATGAGATTTGGATTTCAAAATTTAAAACTAGCTGGGCATGGTGGTGGACACCTAAAGACCCAGCACTCAAGAGGCTGAGGCAGAGGGATCACCAAGAGTTGAAGATCAGCCCGAACTACACAGTCAGACCCTGTATCAAAAAACCAAAGGCACTACAAAACACTGCAAGATAGGCCACTGTCTAAACTGAATTCAAGAAAGGAGGTAAACAAATTGCTAAAGCATAAAATAAAGTTAAGCATAACCATGCAGGTTAAAATGTATGAAAAACTCATGACAGAAAAGATCTCAAGGTAGGACTTCAAAGAAAATACTGTCTAACCCTGCATTACAAAGGCACCTTTTTTTTCTAGAAAACGAACTAACACAGGATTAATCTTATATGAGCTGAGGATCTCATAACCTTGATATTATAATTATTTAAATTAATTCTCAGGTACTAATAAAAAATTGTGCAGACTATTAAAATTATACTCAACATATATAAAGCATTTTAAATTATATCATAACCCTGCTCCACATGAGATATACAAACGTGGGGTACATAAGAGGGAATGTTATAAACCACACACACGCATGCTTATATATACCTCAGGCCTTATGACATGCCAGGCTCTGCTTCAGCTCTCCTTTAACTAGTGTTACCTCTGCCTAAAACATGCTAAACCAATCCCACTCCATCAGGCTAATTTTATTCACATTTCAGAAGCAACTTAGATCATCTCCACTAGAAACCCATCCCAGGCCAGAAGTATAGCTCAGTGGCATGGCGCCTGCCTGGCAAGCGTGAGGTCCTGAGTTTGATTTCCAGTTCCAAAAACAAAAAAGCCATCTCAACCTAGATCCTAATTACTGCAAGGGCATTTTTCAAGGCCTTTTATACATCTGTCTTCCCCAGGACAATGTAAGGTCTTCAAAGGTGGAGAGACTTCATTAACAGATTACATACCTTACAAATAAGGACTTGCAGTGAGGGGTGTCTATAAATGGAATCTTTTTGAAAATGATTGACCTGTTGTCCACAAGCTGTGCAGCTCACTATTCCATGAAGCCCATCTTCTAGGAGAAAGGAGTAACCATTATGCACACATTTACACAGATAGAAAAAATGATTTACTTTAGCATTTTACAACCTTTGTATTAGAAATGAAATACTTTATCATCCTTGAAAAAATGACATCATAGACATAAGTTAAAAAGGTTAATTTTAGTGACGTTTTAAAAAAAAAAAAAAAAGTAACAACCTTGGCAAATCCTGAGCTACAAATCCTAACTTCTCTCCTTCCACAACGTAAACCCCATTTCTTACAACTTGACATAGACACTCAGTAAGTAAATTCTAAAAATAAATTTGAAGAGTTTTCTTCATATAGTCATTGCTTTTTTAAAAAAATTCAGTAATAGTTCTTATGGAATGTGAAAAAGACAAAAGAAATGTATTTTTTCAATCATATATTTAAGCTAGGCATGTCATGAAGGTTTTTACTCTCTAGCTGGAACTGTCTGCACAAATTGATAGGTCAATATGTTACATGAAAACTTAATAATTTAATAATATTACCAATTTGCTTCCTAATTCAACATTATCCATAATCCACATTTGCCTGTCTTCCTTCTCTGTCTATTCCACTAGATCTCCATGTCAACAATCTCTACTACTTGCAAATAAAACACTGAGGACATCAGTCTCGGCAACATATCAGAATCCCTGAGGAAAAGGACAAACCTCCATTCTGTAACATCTGCAGGAAAATGAGTTGAAGATAACCCAATCAAGGAAGAATGAGAAGAAATCTCTTCTGCCTAATTCTTGTCTTTAGTGCTGCTAAAGCAGAGCCTCACATTCTGAGATGAACACAAGAATCACCTGAAGAATCTTTTTAAAACCACAGACACATGCCTGTAGCCCAACTACTGGGAAGACTGAGACAGGAGGACCACTTGAGCCCGGGAGTTTGAAGCCAGCTTGGGCAATACAATGAGACTCCATCTCAAAAAGGAAAAAACACAGACAGCCATGCCTACCTCTAAAATATTGAATTGAAATCTTTTGGGGTTTTTTCTTTTCTTTTTTGGTGGGCAGGGGAAGTTGAGCCTACTGTGCAACCAAGACCTTGATCCAAATAAGATAACAGATTATGATTCAAAGGGGCCAGTGAAAATGCCTGCATTCACAAATAAAAAAGGCAACTAGAAAAAAACAATATGAACAAAAAGAGAACAACTTCTGCTTCTATCCCTAAATAAAAAAACAATCACCATATATCTTACCTTTTAATTTTTTTTTAATTTGATGTTTTTTGTTAGTTTTAAGGTCCACAGGACCATGGACCCAAACATTATTTTCAATAACTTTATTTGTAGATGCTAAAGCATGAGGAGACCATCATACTTTTTGAGAACAGAAAATCTAAAGACTTACTATATATATTGCTGATATTTTATCTAAAATCACATTGTTCTACAATGGTATTTTGATCTACATGGGTATTTTGATTTTGAACTTTGCTTTTTGGGTATTCAATTATTCTATTTCTTCAGAAAAAAATATACAGTGTACTTTTAAATTTCAAATAATGATTTCATTTGGATAAACTAACAAGATAAATGAAACCTACA
>PVLD010028028.1:0-19939 GCA_004027595.1 Dinomys branickii
AAAAAAAAAAAAAAAAAAGAATGTACAGCGTGAAGTCGTGAAGTTAATGGTGGCGTGTCCCGTGTGTGTCATACATAGGGCCACCTGTTCAATTGTCGGTGTGACAGGCCAGCATCCCAAGGCCCCAGGAGGCTGCATGACCTCTTCAAGATCACAGAGCCTGATTATGGTGTTTCTAGTCTTCAGTCTCCAAGCTCCCAGCCCAGGTTTCCACAGTACCCAAGAAAGGAATGCAGAGAACACAAGGAATGGTCACACCCTACAGCCCCAACACTTGAGAGTCTGAGGCAGGAAGATCACAAGTTCAAGCCCAGCCCAGGAAAACTGATGGCTTAGTGAAACTCCTTTTTTTGGTACCAGGAATCAAACTCAGGACCTTGCATTTGCCAGGCAGGTGCTTATGCCACTAAGATATATCCCCAGCCTTTGAAACTCAAGTTTCAAAATAAAAAATTTTGAAAGGGTTGGTGATACAGCTCAGTGCCAAGGCCCTGGGTTCAATCCCCAGCATCACAAAACAGAAAATAAAAAGATGCAGAAAATAGACAGCAAGGTATGAATTCTATAGTAAAACTTGACAGGGGAGGACAGCAGCATCCTTTGAGAGCCCACTACAAACTGCAGGAGAAGCCTGCTACAGAACAGCCAGCGTGGGTTGAGACACTCAGAGTTGCCCGAGGTAGCTGCAGAGCTCACCAGCCCAAGTACATCTGTTTGCCAGGGCCGCCACAGCCACCATCTGGGGGGCTTGAACAACAAAAGCTCATGTCCTCACAGTTCTCCAGTCTGAAGGCAGCGGGCCTCACTTCTCCTGAGGTCTCCATGGCTTGTAGATGATGACTTGCCCGCGCCCTTACACAGACTCTGCATGTGTGCCTCTGTGTCCTGCTGTCTTCAGTCATCAGTCATGCTGGATTAGCATGCATACTAATGACATTATTTTTATCTAATTATCTGTACCTCCAAATACATTCTGAGGTACAGTACTAGAGACTAAGACTTCAGTATATGACTTTGGGGAGCACACAGTTCGGCCCATAGCATTCAAAGACATTTTCTTCTGAATATACTAACGAGGAATTATACAAATTCTTTTCCTTCTCCATAGGAGATTTGGGGTGATCTGGTGGGCCGCTGACCTAGAAGCTACAGTGAGGTTAGGGTCCCTCCATGCAACAACCAGAGCAGGACACAAGACCCCCTGAGAAGTCACAGCCAGCCTTTCAGAAGCTACTGTTTCAGACCCCTCTGTATACTGTGTCGGATTGTTTCACTATTCCCCATGGATCTCCAAATACAAGTGTAGAATGAAACAGAGGATCTCCTAGGAGAAACTGGGTTTTACCTCTACAGAACTGGGCTAAAGAGTAAGAGGCACAATCCCAACATTCTGGGAGGCTGAGGCAGGAAAATCAAAAATTCAAACCCAGCCTAGGCAACTTAGTGACTTAGCAAGACCATCTCTCAAAATTTAAAAAAAAAAATTTTTTTAAAGAGCTAAATTAAAAAAAGTAAAAGGCAACTATGAACCAGACGAAGACTGTACAGTGTCCTTGGCCTCAGAGGAACAGAGCCCTCAGGCCCTGAGGTTGGTCAGTATGCTGCCAACCCAGGGCCCACAGCGGAGCAGCTACGGGGCCCACAGTGGAGCAGCCGTGGGGCCCTCATGGGAGAAGCCACAGGGCCCTCATTGGAGAAGCCACGGGGCCCACAGCAGAGCAGCTGCAGGGCCCACAGCGGAGCAGCTACGGGGCCCACAGTGGAGCAGCTGTGGGGCCCTCATGGGAGAAGCCACGGGGCCCTCAGCGGAGCAGCTGCGGGGCCCTCATTGGAGCAGCCATGGGGCCCTCATCGGAGAAGCCACGGGGCCCACAGCAGAGCAGCTGCAGGGCCCACAGTGGAGCAGCCGCAGGGCCCACAGTGGAGCAGCCGCGGGGCATGCGCCCCCGCCAGGTGCCCTCAGTGACCTGTTCAGCTCTGTCCTGTTGCCTTGATGCCAGATGCCCTTTCTTCTCCTCCTCCCTCCTCCTGATCTCCAGTATTACCATTCCCCACCCCTTGCAGCTGGGCATTGGATGAACTTATGATGCTTGGTATAAGGGCTTGAAGTCTCACCGGTCCGTTCTCACTGTGTTAGTTCAGGGTATGAACTGAGTTTAAAGATTAGTTCTAGAATAGAGTTGGAGGATTTCCTTGGGTCTGCTGTATAGAGTATGTTGTTGTTTTTCAGACTCCCAGTCTGCTGCTTTTCATCTAATTTGTTGCTATGGGTTCCTGCAAGGTTCATATGTGCAAGCTTTAAGGAGACCCTCCTGGTGATCACATTAATAGTTTGGGGTGAGTCCTGAAGACTGTGGAATTGTCCATTGTTGCCAGGAACAGGCGGTGCTTGCTCAAGCCGCTGAGACTCAAGGTGCTCCCGGAGAGAGTTCAGGGTGGGAGCTGAGTTCCGGCAACCCAGCTCGTGCTTCCTGCCTGATGTTGGAGTGAGAAGGGCATGGAGCCACGCGATCCACCTCCATCTGCATCTCCCTCCCGTTGCGGTGCTGGAGGCCCCATCCGCTCCTCGGCCAGATCCCTGGGAGCCACCGTGGCTCGCCGCTGAGGTTCCCCGCTGCCCTCCGCTGGTAGCTGCTCACCCAGCAGAGAGGTAGGGGGCCACCGCCTCGAGGCAGATGCAGAGCTGGGCGTGGTGGGCTGTGTACTAGTTGCATTGATTCTCTCCAGGCACTTATTAGGAAGGTTGCTGCAGGGTGGGGACTCTGCCCCAGTGGTTGTCGCAACCTCTCATTCTCACACTGGGTTCGACAACTGCTCCCGATCGCCATTGCCTCCTTTCCTGGCTGCTCCCTCCTCTCTCCAGCCCTGGACCAGCTCTCAGAACTCTGCTCTCCCCTGGCCAAGTCAGGAGGCTTCCGTGAGCGTGGGCCTCCGAAGCTGAAGCTGCGAATGCTGGAACGAGGGCGCAGGCCATGGGTGTGCTTGGAGTGGTGACTTTCTCCTTCTCCTCTCCCTCCGACTGTGCCATGGCAGATCTCTGATCCTTTCCTCCAGAAGAGGTTTTGCTTAGCCTTTCCGAGGGCTTCAATTCCCATTTCAGATCCTTCCTGAGTTCAGGATACCCACCTCTTTCCTTTCTGTCCTTCACATGTTGCTATATTCCTATATTCCTTTGTCTGAGTGGCATTCCTCCGGGAGGTTCTCTCTCAGCTGCCTACCCAGTCGCCATCTCGAAGTGGTCTCATAAAATTTATTTAGTTATTTGTTACTTTCTAATGAATTGACCATTACATTTCTAAAGTTCTTAAATGGCCAACAGACCATAGAAAGATACCACTTTAGGCTCCTGCTTGAAACCAACAGCTACAGAAAGCTGCTGGCTTTGATTCAGGGCCAGTAATCTACCCTCAGGGGAAACCCGGGGCAGGGCAGCACCACCCCCTGGCTTCGCACTTCCCTTAGATTCTTCACACATCTGCAGCAGCTTCCTGGAGACAGAAATCTGTTGGTGCCTGAGTATGTTTGGAAACCCATCAAAGCAAAACCAGCATCCACACTGGTAGAAAGCTGTTTCAAGCCTAGAAGATAGCCCTGTATAAAAATACATATAATACAACCTTCATATACAGACATTGCAACCATGGCAGAAGTTATAGAGCCAGAACTTAGATACACACTCAGAATGTAAGTTCAGCAGAATATCCCTGGCTTCCAAATACCTATTCTCTCCAGGTGTATTACATTTCACAATATTCTCTTAAGCCAGAAATGTTGATTTGATTCACAAGCGGTATGTATTTGTCCCTAGATGAGGTGCTTTAAAAAAAAATGGAAACGAACTTTTCATGTTCATCTGTAAAGCTTACGTATTATGCGGGATCCACTTCTAATCACCTTCTGAGGAACAGGCCTTAGAACTGTGTTAGAGGGCTGGGCATGGAGCTCAGTGGAATAAGTGCCTGCCTGGCAAGTGCAAGGTCCTGTG
The DNA here is from genome assembly GCA_004027595.1 of Dinomys branickii. Classification (NCBI taxonomy): domain Eukaryota; kingdom Metazoa; phylum Chordata; class Mammalia; order Rodentia; family Dinomyidae; genus Dinomys; species Dinomys branickii. Next base: position 3,986 of record PVLD010028028.1, read on the forward strand.
TTTGATCCTTAGTATCAGGGAAAAAATAAAAATACTGTGTTAGAGGTGAATCTTTTTAAACTGGTCCTGCTACCTAATTTACCTTCTTCATTTCGTCTGCTATGGATTTGCCATGTTCCCATGCCACACAACACGTAGTAGTGTTAGACACAGTGTGAACCACCTAAAGAAGTTTAGAGATGCATAATCTAATCTATAATTTCCCCCCAGCCTTCCTTACACTTCAACTTGCTGTTGCATAAATTATTATTTGTCCTTGGTAGGCTTCTGTTAACCTTTATGATTTGTACCTACAGCTGTATGTATTGCACAGATTGGGTAATGGAACACTAAACATTTATACTTGAAAATGACCACCTTAAATGCTCATATCAGTCACAAATCTAGGACATTCTGTCTTTGTATGGGAGCTTTGCAGAGATTTTTTAAAATACAAGCATCATCTTTCCCACTGAAGAGTGGAGAGTCTACTGGGTAACTAGTCAGAAGCTTTCTCTTAGAACCGAACACTGGATATCTTCCTTCTCTTAAGAATGATGGTTCACACTGTCATGGCTTTACATATACTCAAATGAAATCTGTCACTTTCTCATTTCATTGTGGTCTATTTTTAGATAGAATTTAGGGAATGATATAAATTAGTCAACATATTACCTGAGTTGTCCAACACGTGGTATAAAGGAATTAAGACAGTAAAATATTATACATTTAAAAAAAAAAAAAAAAAATATATATATATATATATATATATATATATATATATATATAAAATACAGAAAAGGGAAATGTGTGTTATATTTTTTTACAGAACTCTGTTAGGAATTCTGTTCCACAGCTTGGGGAAGAAGTACTGAAGAGTCAGGCAAACTGAGCCAAAATAAAGCAAATACAAACTAGTCGGCCCTCTCGTTGAGGGACCTGTGGCATGAGCAGGCTCGCCTGCCTCCTTCTGTAGAGATGACAAACAAGCCAACATCATGAAAGCTTCTCTCACCTTGCCCAACTCTCTTGACTATCCACAAATGAGCCCTGTCTATCTGCAAATGTGCAGCACTGTGCTGTATCTGAGGCCAAATAGCTCCTTAATGCCTGCTTGTCAGGGAACTACTGGAGGGGATAATATTAGACACAAAGGAAAATGCAAAAACCACTCACATCTTGTACGGAAGGTGCAAGCCCAACCCAGAGCTTGAGAGCTTCTTTGCTTCCTGTTGCCTAATTAGCATTGACCAGTTCCAGGGCCTTTCCTGGGCCTGTCACCAAGCACTGTCCTTACAGACAGCAAGGCACATATCGGAAATAGCTCCCTGTGGCTGGCACTAAGGAGTGTTTTACTTGGAGTTTCCCTTTGAGGTCAAATTACATGTGAACTCAAAATAGGTCCAGTTAACCAAGCATATGTTATTATAGAAAATCCAAAGTTAATCTGTAGAAAACAGCATTACCTGAATATACAGACAAAAGTATTGTGTTCTTATTCATAAAAACTTAGCAGATGTGCAATACGAAAGCAAATGAATAAACGCTCCTGGTGAGTGAGGACCGTGCTGGTCCCCAGCCCTGGGAACTAGAAATCCCCATGGCCCATCGTCCCCTTGAAGCTGGCTTCCCAGGCTGCTTCACATGGTACCCAGGGGTGCAAGTGTCTACCCTGTTTCTTCACCACCACCACCGACCCCCATACTGGGGATAGAACCCACAACCTTCACACTGAGCCCTTTTATTATTTTGTTATTTTGAAACAAGCTCTCGCTAAGTCACTAACTGCCCAGTCTGGACTCAAATTTATGAACAATTTCCTGCCTCAGCCTCCAAGTGATACTCTATTTCTTGAATATAAAATTTCTCTTCTCAAATGTCAATGACAATAATGATTATCTACATTGGTTTAATAAAGAGTCCCTCCCCCATATAACCAGAATGAGGCTAGAACCCTAATTACGGAAAATCAAAAGAGCTCCAGTAGTATGCCCACAATTAGACATCTCCATCTTGCAACTAGCTTTCATAACAACTGAATGCTAATGGTTCTGCAGAGGGGGAACAACGGAGATAGACACTCATTTGCAGTAACTTCCAGTGTGTTCTTCATTCATTAAGGAAAGGTTACCCACTGGCCAAACTCTAGATGTTTGTTACCTTAATGAGGATACAGCCACAGATGAGACACACGGTAGCCTTAAGGAATGAGCAGGGTGGGATGAGTCAACCCAACCTGCTAGGACAATGAAGAGACCTGGAAGTGGGAGAAGTTTCAATCTAACTCCACAACCTGATGAGGACAGGAAGTCCCACCCCTGTACGGGAACAGAGGAGAACACTCAACCGGAGCCACACTTCCTGCTGCACCCAGTGCCCAGCCCAGCCCCCAGGGCATGCAGATGAGGCAGGCAGCTCAGCCCGTGCCCTGCCCTTGTGGAAATGACAGCGCTGGCAAGAGCAGATTTTCTGATAGTCCGTGGGACTATCGAAAAGCAATCCAGACGGTGAGTGAGGGAGTGCTGAGAATGCTGTGACCACACAGACCAGAAATGTGGAAAAGGCAGTGATGGGGTGGCTCGGGGAAGCAGGGGATCACGGGGGTCCTTAACTGGGTGCTTAGGGAATGGGTGATGACTTCCTGCAACAAGGAACAACATCAGAAGAGGGGAAGGAAAAAAGGAAGAAAAAGATTTATTTATAAAATGGAATACCCCAGAGTCATCTAAACTGGGCATGGTGGCACACTCCCATATCCCAGCGCTTGGGAGGCCGAGGTAAGAAGATCCTGAGTTTGAGGCCAGCCAAAACTACATAACTAGTTTGATGCCAGCCTGGGCTACATAGTCAGACCCTCCCCCCGCCCCCTGCGCGCAAGAAAAAGAGTTGGTGGGAGTTTTCTACGGTGAGAGTTATTAATTACAAAACCCTCATGAGAACATACTGTCTTCTCTCTCCATCCGTCTCTCTCTCTCTCTTCCTCCCTCCCTCTCCTTTCTACTATTAATTTGTATTTTATCCAGCTATAAAACCAGAAAGCATCATTATGCAAATTAGCATATGAGGCAAACTTTTAAGGTGGCTCATTTCACCAGCAAAGAGGGTGACTCGCCCTAACCTCCCTAAGCTGTGAGACTGGGTACCAGAGAGTCATGATTCATTCTTCCTCACACTAGAAACCAGGCTCCCTGGCGTGGCAGGACACAGCTCCTGACCTCCAGGGCAGTTGACCAGGGACTTCTGGTGGGTTTGATGGGCTTGTTGAACCTGCCCTTTCCTGAAATTTGTGGGGATTTACCGTGAAGGCCCAGTTCTGGAGGAGGCGCCTCCTCAACTCTGAGGAATTCAAGAATGAGGCATCGAGCCAGAATTCATTACACCCTTCACCTGCCTCCCAATGTCTCCTAGGCTCAAAATGTTTCAAAAAGCTGACTACATGGATGGACCTTATAAACCACTTACTTGTTTCAGAGACAAGGACATAATTCCTAATAGCTGAGTGATCTACTCGGGGTCATAGAGCTAGTTCCTGGGTCCTAATAAACTTCAGCTTAAGTCTTCACTGGTTAATAACAGTTTTGTGTTTTGGTTTTGGCTATTTAATGAATCCCCTTTGAGGCCTGCTCCTGTCTAGAGTACACTGAAAGAGCGATCAGGAATCCAAGTTTGCCTGGGACTAAGGGGCTTCCCAAATCACAGGACTTCCAGTGATAAAACCTGGACGGTCTGAGGCAAACCAGGATGGCAGGTCACCTCCTTATTATACCTTATGGTGAGATACCTAAGGCCTATTGAACTGAACAAAATATACACCATTGACTGCCTAAGGCAGAATTTGAATTGAGGTCCCTTCCCCTAAGGAGAATATACTCCCACACAGCAAATCCATATCAGTGGGCCCTGGACTTATGAACTCAATTCGTTCACAAGAGCTGATTGTAACTCAAGTCAATTGTAACTCAAGACTATTCTTCCCGTAAGAAATAATGGAAATACCCATAATGCGTTCTGAACCTTCCAAAGCACCCCTTAGCTAACCTTTCCATAATAAAAAGGATTGTATAATGTACATAACACCTACAATTTTCCTAGTGTATTCACTAAAAAGTTATAAAATATGCCCAGTTTACCAGAAACAACGATTTCATTACTATGCTCACCATCCGTGTTGACATCTCTGAGGATGAAATGGAAGGTGTTACTGATTGGAAGGAGAGTCCCCTTCCTTGAGAACATCAGGACTCTGCTCTCCAGTGTTCTCTCCTTGGGAGTCTGTAGTCCACTAGGACCTGCTTCTGGCTCACTATGTCTCAACCTTTTCCAAACTAAAAACTGGCCGAAGGTTTCTGTTTCTGTCTTTTCTTGAACACTGTTCTTTTCCATTGGGATTGCTTTCTTTACCTTACCTCCCTTTCTTCTATAGCCTCTTTTCTAGCTTTTGGGGGTCCATTTTGATAGCTGTTCATAGGTATTTTATATAAAGCACTGACCAAAATCACATCCACAAACACGTGCATCTCAGCTCAGATCACGCTTACACTTTACATACACTTTTCTGGCATCCAAAGTCTTTGTTTACAACTGCAAAGCAGCCAGCATTTGGGTCATAACTCAAGACTTTGGTCCTTACCCAAGTTATTCGTGCATGAGGCCAGTCGCATCTCGAGGGTCCACTGTAATAGGGTAAACCCAGAGGACAGGATTCCTTGAAAGAGAAGGATGGGTATCTTGTCCCAAGAAGCCCAGAGGAAGTCATACTGTGCTTCCTGGTAGACCTCATCCACACTCGCCCTCTGTTTCTCCCTTCCTAACCTCACTCAATCCTGTAGAGTACTGGGAAGCCTGACCTACTGGGGTCTGCACAGTTCTATTTGCAAACTAGCCAATTCTCCAGAAACTAATCAGGGCAGAGGGCTAGCTGGCTGGGACTTTGGTATGTCCCTGAAACGTATTCGAGCCCCCTTCCTAGTTTTCACAATGTCCCAATCTTACTTCCTCTGCAAATGCTCTTCCTCTTTTCCTTCCTCTCCTTTGCTCCTGTATCATTCTGGGTATCACCCTCATACACTGTGTTGTTCTCATTACAAATAATTGTCACTTTGGCCTAAGATCTGACTAGATTTTAAGATCCACTTGGCCACTCCTGTTCACCACCTATCCCTGGTGCCTCAGAAAGATCAAGTCAAAAAGGAATCCTCTACATGGTCATTATGTATATCTAAATTGTACCAATAAACTTTTTTTAAAAATCTAGTAAATGTTCACTGAAGAAGAAGCATGTTAGCCCAAAAAGAGGAAAATGGTATTTTTCAGACGCACTGAATTTCCCATTTATGTGTTTTGCATAAACGGATGAGGCATGCACAATCACCCAATAGGATGGTGAGTGCACAGTTGATATATTTTTGGGGTTATTGCTAGAGGTTGTCTAGTACATTTTGTTCTTCCAAGTCCTGTAAAACTCCATTCCTCAGGACAACTGGGCAAGGGAAATAAATAAAATGCAATCAGATTGAAAAGAAAAAAGCAAAACTATCATTATTCACAGATGATATGATCTTGTGTATATAAAATCCAAAGAAATTCAAGTACAGTGGCACAAGCCTATAATCCCAGTTCCCTGGGAGACTGAGGCAGTAAGGTCAAAAGTTCAAGCTACGCTGGGCAATTAAGTGACTCAGCAATATCCTATTTCAAAATATATATATTTTTTAATTTTAAAAGGCCTCCAAATGTAGCTGAGTGCAAAGGCCCCAGTACCACCAAAAAAAGAAAAAGAAAATACAAATAAATCCAACAAAAAAAACATTATAATTAATACATAAGTTCTGCAAAGTTGTGAGACACAGGATCAATATACAGGTATCAATTATATTTCTACATACTTGGGATGAATAATCTGAAAATTGAATTTTAAAAAATTTCACTCACAATGACATCAAAGATAATAAAATGTTTAGAAACAAAATTAGCAAAAGAAAATCAAATCTTTTCTTCTATGCTAAAAGCTATAACGCAGTGCTTAAAGAAATCAAGAGATCTAAATCAATGGAAAGACATTCCATATTCATAAGTCAGCAGACAGTGCTGCTAAGATAACAAAACTCCTCAAAATGATCTACAGATTCATCAAAAGCCCCATCAGAATTCTCCTTACTTCTTCACATCACGAAATTGACTAGATAACTGTAAAATTCATATGGCATTTCAAGGCACCCAAGATAACCAAAGCAATCCTGAAAAAGCCCAAAATAGGAGGACTTCCATTTCCTGATTTTAAAACTTATTACAAAGCAATAGTCATAAAGATAGCATGATACTATCACAAGAACATACATATAGATCAATGCAATAAGATTAAAATTAAGGGCCCATGCATGACCCCATACAATCTATAGTCAACTAATTTTTTATAGGAGTTCTAAGATTTTAGATGGGGAGAGGAGAGTTTTACCAACAAATGGTATTGGACAGACACAGGCAAAAGAATGAAGTCAGATCCTTACCTCATACCATACACAAAAAGTAACTCAATTGGCCATTAAGGAAATCAAAGTGGCGATGAGATACTACTTAGGGGTTGGGCTGAGGATAGAGCTCAGCAGCACAGCGCCTGCTGGCAAGTGCAAGGTCCTGAGTTCAATTCTTGGTACCAAAAAAATAAAAGAGAGAGAGACACTACTTAGGGGAAATGTAAAATGGTTCAACTGCAATGTAAAATAGTTGACAGTTCCTCAAAAAGCTCAACACGGGCTGGGAATGTAACTCAGCTATAGAGTTCTTGCCTACCTTGCCCAAGGCCTGGATCCAATTCCCAGAACTACAGACAGACAGACAGAGACAGAGACACAGAGACAGAGAGAGAAAGAATAATTACCAAATGACCCATCAATTTCCCTGCTGGATATATATGTATATAAGAGAAATGAAATATATGCCCACATCAGACTTTTTACAAGAATATTTATAGCAGCATTATCCATAATAGCCAAGAGGTGGAAACAACCCTGAAATCTATCAATAGATGCATGTATAAACCAATTGTATTTTTGGACAAGAGTCCCCCAAAACTCCATGTATTGCGTGTTTGATCACAAGCCTGTGGTGCCATGTGGAGGTGCGAGAACCTTGAGAAGGTGAAGCAGAGGAGAAGAGTGGTCACTGGGGCATGCCTTGAAAAGGAATATTGGGACCCTGATCCCTTCCTGTCTTTCTTTTGTTTCCTGGCTGCCATAAGGTGAACAGATTTATCCTATCATGTTCTCCCTACATGATGTATGACTTCGCCACAAGCCTAAAAGCGACAGAACCAACTTCCCATGGACTGAAACCATGAACCAGGATAAACTTTGCCTCCTTATAAAATGATAAACTCAGGAATTTTGCCACAGTAATAAAGAATAAATACAACACAGAATGCAATATAATTCAACTATAAAATAAATTGAAGCACTGACACACGCTACAATTTGGATGAACATCTAAAACATCCTGCTAATTAAAATAAACCGGATGCAAAAGCTATTTATTGTTAAATTCCTTCTATAAGATATATCTAAGGGGCTGGGGATATAGCTCAGTGGAATAAGCGCTTGCCTAGCAAACGCAGGGTCCTGAGTTCGATCCCCAGTACCGCAAAAAAAAAAAAAGAATGTTACTAAGATATATCTAGACTTTTTATTTATTTACTTTCATTAGTATATATTTGCGATGTCTAATGATCACATCACAGGGAATTTGGGGGGTCTTCTAATAGAGTATCATGCCGTCAGTAAATAATGATAATTTAACTGCTTCCTTTCCTATCCATATTCCTTTTATCTCTTTCTTTTGTTTAATTGCTCTGGTACTGGGGGCACCTGCAGTGGACCCCAATCTCCTGCAAGGTGTTACAGCACATGTTGAAAAGAAGGAGCAAGAGACAAAATGGCAATGCAATGGGGATCTGGGCTGACCCGATGGTCACGGGGAACAAAAGGCCACGAGGCAGGCAGAATTTCAGTATTTACTGGTCACATTTACATGGAGGAAAATGGTGAGAGGATTATTGGATGACTCAGAGAGCTGCGGTGGTCTTATGCTGAGAAGGATCTTATGTTGAGGATCGCTCTGGCCAACGACTCAGAGGTCGGGCAGTGGTGATCTTAAACTAACGAAGATGTTTTGTTGGCGAGAACAGCTAGGTTAATAAGAAGTTTGTCCTCCCCCTCCAAGTAAAATCTTTTTTTAATACTCAGGTCTCAAGGAACCAGGATGTCTTCATCTGATGTAATCTTGCCCTGGAGATTCACAGGTCCAGTATCACAGGACCACTGAGGCCTCAGCTGTGACCAGAGACACACAGAGTTATGTTTCCGCATACCATAGCTAGCTCCCATGGCAAGCTTCTAGGCCTCAGATAAACCCTAATCACAATTTCATTATGAAATGATTTCCCCCAAAAGTTATATAGAATGGCCCTTGACACTCTGGCTAATGTTTCCAGAACTATATTGAATAGGAGTGGTGATAGTGGTCATCCTTGGTCTGGATTTTAGATGAAAAGGTTTCAGTTTTTGACCATTTAGTATGATGTTGGCTGTTGGTTTGTCATAGATGGCTTTGATCAAATTGATACAAAGATCATCTATTCCCATTTTTAGGGTTTTTTAAATCATGAATGGGCATTGGACTTTGTCAAACGCTTTTTCTGCATCTACTGAGATGATCCTGTGTTTTTTGTCCTTGGTTCTGTTAATGTGGTATATTTATTAGTTTATTAATTTGCATATGTTGAACCATCTCTATATCCCTAGGATGAATCCTACTTGGACATGGAGTATAATCTTCTTGATGATTTGCTGCATTCTGTTTGCCATTGCAGAGGTACCTTGGTTCATGAACTTAATTCTTTCCATGATTCTAGTCACAGAATTGTATATGATACAGTTACATATATGTATATGCGTGCAATTCAGTTGCACCCAGCATTATGAAATGAATTCTGTGATCAGAATTATGGAAAGGGGCCACAGATATACCTCAGCAGCACAGGCTCCTGCCTGGCAAGCACAAAGTCCCAAGTTCAATTTCTGGTACAAAAAAAAAAATAGAATTATGGAAAGAATTAAGTTCATGAAGTCAGGTATCATTCTATTGTACTGAGGATTTTTGTATCTATGCAAAGGAGATTGGCTTGTAGTTCTCTTTCTTGGTTGGATCCTTCTCTGGTTTTGGTATCAGAGTAATGTTTGATTCTAGGAACGACTTTGGGAATATTGCTTCTCTTTCAGTTTCATTAAAGAGCTTGAGGAGTAGTGGCATAGATCTCCTCTAAACTTCTTGTGCAATTCAGCAGTGAATCCATCAGGACCTGGGCTTTTCTTTGTCGATAGTTTTGTATTATTTCTTCAATGTAATTGATTGATATTGTCTTAGAATTTTTACATCTTCTTGATCCAGTTTTGGTAATTCATATGTATCTAGGAATCTACCCATTTATTCTGAGTTTTTCTTCTCATTGGAGTATAGGTCCTCAAAGTGGATACTGATGATCTTCTGGGTTTCTGCAGTATCCTTTATGATTTCATCCTTTTCATTGTTCACTGTGTGGATTTGGGTCTTTTCTTTCCTTTTTTGATAAGGTTGACTGAGGGTTTGTCGGTTTTATTTATTCATTCAAAGAACCAACTCTTTGACTCATTGGTTCTTTGTATTATTTTCTGAGTCTCAACTGCATTAATTTCTATTCTGATTGTACAACTTCCTTCTTCGTATGAGCCTTGGGCTTGGCTTGCTCTTCTTCCTAGAACCTTACAGTTCAAGATTAGTCTATCTATTTGAGCTTACTCTGTTTTTTTTTTTTTTTTTTTTTTTTTTTTTTGCGGTACTGGGGATCGAACTCAGGACCCTGTGCTTGCTAGGCAAGCGCTTATTCCACTGAGCTATATTGCCAGCCCTTACTCTGTTTTTCTGATGTGAGAATTCACTGCTATAAGTTTCCCTCATAGGACTTATTTCATTGCACCCCATAAGTTCTAGTATGACATGTCAGTATTGTTGTTTAGTTGTAGAAACTGTCTAATTTCTTCTTTAATATTATCTGTGACACACCAGTTCCTCAGAAGGGTTTTATTTAATTCCCAGGTGTTTATGTAGTTTTTGTGGTTTCTTTTGCCATTTATTTCCACTTTCATTGCACTGTGTTCTGATAATACCCATGGGATAATTTGAATTCCTTTGCATTTGTATAAGCATGTTCTATGAGCTAGTATGTGGTCTATGTTGGAGAAAGTCCCATCCTCTACTAAAGAAAATGTGTGTTGTGTCGTTGTTGAGTAGAACACTCTGTAGATATCTACTAAGGGGCTGGGGATATAGCTCAGTGGAATAAGCGCCTGCCTAGCAAGTGCAGGGTCCTGAGTTCGATCCCCAGTACTGCAAAAAAAAAAAAAAAAAAGATATCTACTAAGTCCATTTGCTCAAAGGTTTGATTCAGGTCTGATATTTCTTTGTTAACTTATTTTGTTTGGTTGATCTATTTTTGACAGTGGGGTATTGAGGCCCCCTATTAGAACTGCATTAGTGTGTGTGTGATTTTTCATTCCCATCAGTGTTTGTTTTACATAGTTGTGGGGACTGGTATTTGGTGCATATATATTTATGATCATTATCACTTCCTCTCAGATTTTTCACTTAACAAGTATGTAGTGACCTTTGTTTTCTCCATTATGTAGTTCAGGCTGGCCTTGAACTCAGTATGTAGCCCAGGCTAACCTTGAACTCACGGTAATCCTCCTGCCTCAGTCTTCCAGGTGCTGGGATCATAGGCATGTGCTACCAGACCCAGTGGGACTTTCAAATCCACAGAAATTCAGGTTTAACACAGCCTCTGCTTGTGGGGCTGAAGCCTGAATCATTTAGCTTATAGAATTCTGGAGTCTTTTGCAGCCTGGCCACAGCTCCCTAACCGTGGTATCTCCTGTGGTTGTCCCTCACCCAGTCACTGGGATCCCTGAAATAAAGGCAATCCATGGCTTCTCTGAGTCCCAGGTTCGGTTGGCCCCTCCCTCAAATGGTCTCTCACCAGGCACTCTCTGCGGGCGACGCTGCAGTTGCTTAGACTGGAGTCATTCACCAACTGTTGCAGTGCATGGCATCCACTGCCCCATTGCACTGGTGCGTTTCTCCCTGAAGGCCTCCGGGATCATCCACTCTCACTGTTTCTCTGTAGGTTCAATCTTCCTTCCTCTCACCACAAGCTTGGAGCCAGAGAGAAGATGCAGGTTGCCCCTTCCTTCTTCCAACAGGGGTCTTGGGGACAAGGGTAATAAAGTATAGTTATTTAATGGGTACAGGGTTACTATGGGGTGATGTGAAAGTTTTGAGACTAGAGACAGGCAGTGATTTCACAACATTATAAAGGCACTAAACACCACTGAATTATATACTTTAAACTGGTTAATAGTGTGCTGCATAAATTTTACTTTAGTTTAATCAAAGTTCCTGAAAAATGGATTAAATACTTAAATATAAGAGCTAAAACCATAAAACTCATAGGGAAATAAAAAGCATAAGAGTAAACCTACAAAACTGGGTTTGGCAAGAAATTCCTAGACATGATACCAAAAGCGTGAACAGCGTGACGAACACGTAACTGGACTTCACCAAAATTAACAACTTCTGTGCTTCAAAGTGTAACACCAAGAAAATAAAAGGCCAAGCATGGTAGCACGCCCCTGTGGTGTCAGCATTCTGGAACGATGAGGGGGAAGAATGAAAAGTTCATGTCTCACCTAGGGAATTTAGCAAGACCCTGTCTCAAAATAAAAAATAAAGGGGCTGGGGACACTGTGAAAGCTCTAAGTTCAATCACCAGTACTACTGAAGATTAAAATAAGAGGAAGGAAGGAAGGTAGGAAGGAGAAAGAAGGAAGGGAAGAAAGGAAGAAGGGAAGGAGGGAGGGGAAGGAAAAGAAGAAAAGGACAACTCAGAAAATGCAAAACTATTTGTGAATCACATATCCAGTAAAGGGACTTGTATCTAGACTATATAAAGAACTCTTAAAACTGAACTTAAAAACCTAAGTATCTAATCTGATAAATTGGTAAAGGATCCAAATAGACATTTCTCCAAAGCAGATGTACAACTGGCCAGGTATTCTACTGTGTGTTATCAGTCATTAGGAAATGCAAGCCAAAGCCACAAGGCACACTTCACACCCATTAGGATGGCTATACTCAAAACAACAAAAAACAGAAATGAACAAGTGTTGTACAGGACGTGGAGAAACTGGAAACCCAGCACACTGCTAGTGAGAATATAAAACAGTGCATGTGTTAAGGAAAAGTCTGGCAGTTCCTCAAAGAATTCAACATCAAGTTACTATACGACCCAGCAATTCCACTAGGTATATATACTCAATAGAAATTAGCCCATTGCTTCTCTAAAAACTTGCAAACAATTATTTATAGCACCATTATTCAGAGTAGCCAAAAGGTAAAAACAACATGACTGCCCAATCAATAAATGGATTTTTTAAATGTGGCATATACACACAATGGGACAATATTCCACCACTGAAAAGAATAAAGAACTAACACATGCTGCAACACAAATGAACCTTTAAAAAATTGCTGATGTAGTGGGGCACACCTGTAATAACCCCAGCACCTTGGGAGGCTGATGCAGGAGGATTGCATGTTTGCATCCCACCTGGGCAACTTAGAGAGCCCTTGTTTCAAAATTAAAATGTCTGGGGATGCCTGGGTTCAAGCTTCAGTACTAGAAAAAAAATTATGCTAAATGGAAAAAGCCAGGCACAAAAGCTATATATTATATAATCCCATCCTTGTGAAAGTCCAGAATACAGAAATCTATAGAGGCAGAAAAAACAGTAGTGGTTGTTTAGAGCTGGGATGGGAATGAGGAGACAGGGTGACCACCAAGCGGGGGTGGGGTTTCTTTGTGTAGTGACAGAATGTTCCGAAATAGAGTATGATGGTTGTGCAATTCTGTGTTTATACTAAAGACCACTGAATTGTACACTTCAAATGGATGAATTGTATAGTATGTAAATTGCATCTCAATAAAGCTGTTAAAAAAAAATTCCATTCCTCCCCCACACTTCCATACAGCCGCACAAAGCCTTGCTGTCTTCCGAGCTACACCTAAAACTACTTAACATTGGGTCAGCCCATTCCCTGACTTGTGGGGAACTGATCCTTACTTGAGACTTATGCGCCCCTTTGAAAGTCTGAAGTAATTGGTCACGTGTACAAAGGCAAAGTAGAATTTTGGTAATTGCTAAAGCCACAGTCCTGAATCACAGGAGTTGGGAATTTAGAAAAACATCAACCACCCCACAGTCAGGTTTCTAGGAAAGATGTCTTAAGCTTCTGATCATCTCAAGCACATTCCTAACGCGCTCCAGCTTCTGTGTTCCATTTCTGGCAAAGTTCCCGCCCTCCCTCACCCTCCCCCCCCCCCCGTCCCCCGCCCTCCCTCGCTCCACCCCAACTGACTCTACCCGCGCAGAAGCGCAGACCATGCGCCTTCTGGCCTAGCTCAATGGCCTGCAGCCTGGGGCTCACGCAAAAGGAGCTGAGCCCTGAGATCTGAGTTAAAAGCTTTGGGTTGGGTGCCTAACACGCTGGGGCGGGGGCGGGGGCGGGCTTTGCCCTTTCTTCCACTTCGGATTACCTGGCTCCCAAGTGGGCCAGCTCTGGCAGAAACCTTTCGAATCAGAGCCTTCAGTTGAGGTTTAAGTGTTCATACCTCTTCCTCCAGAAGATCAAGAAACAAACCAGAGGGAAAACATGTTGCAACACAATTATTACATTAGTTCTTTATAACCAAGGTCCCCAGCCTCGGGGTGGAGTGGGGGATGAAAGTCTTTCATATTTAATGAATACATGCCTTCTAGTTCTCTTCAGTATTACTGAAAGAACTGCAAACATGCTCCAGGTCTTCTGTATGGCTCCCCCTCCTATAAGCCCATTTCACAGATCCAGAAACTGAGGCAGCAAGGAACCTGATAACTTTCCAACTCCCAAACAAGTTCTTAGGCTATAATTTTCACCATCAAGTTTACCTTCCACCTTCTTCAAATCTTTCTCCTAAACTCCCACTAGCAGTCGTGCTTTTCCAGGCCAAACTTCTATTCCAACCCCTTGCTCGGGGATGTGGCCACCAAAACACAGCCTGTGCTGATCCTACCTCTTCTGGAACACACAAAATCAAATCTCTAATTGTACCATACCATATTCTCTGTTTTCACGTCGATGGCGTGCTCTGCCAGATATTAAATTTGTGGGTTTTCGCCCCCACCCATAGCACGATGACAGGGTGGAGCCGGGTGGTCCACTGTGAGCATATGTGCTTTCCCACCTCCGACCATGGCAGTTTGTATACACCCATGTATGTTATAGTATACTCTGAGGCAGCTATATCTCTTCGCAAGGCGAGAGTCCAAGGATATAGATAAACCCAGGAGTACAGTTATTATCACAGGGAAGATGATTGATTGAGTGGTAGGGCAGCGGAGATGAGGGAGGAGAAAAATTGAATGATCAAATGGGCCATCATCTGTGTAACTGAGTAACAAAGGTGAAGGTAACATTATGTAGGACAGCATCCAGAGCTAACTCCCTTCTATGTTCTCTATAATTCTGTATTTCCTCAATCGTTTTTGTATTAACAAAAGTGAAGATAACTTTATATTATACAGCATCCAGTGCAAATTCCCTACTATCTTCTCTATAATTTGGTATTTCCTGTAATGTTTTTGTATTAACTAATGTGAAGATAACTATGTAATACAACATCCAGTGCTAATTCCCTACTATATTCTGTATAACTTTGTATTTTCTGTATTGTTTATGGCTTTTCTGGTTCATATGTCTCCATTCTTTTGTCTTAAAATAAAATTTTTAAAAAAATTAAAAATAAAAATAAAAATAAATAAAAAAATAAAAGAAATAGTTCTGGGAAGATGGCGACCAGGTAAGCAGCAGAGGGAAACTCTCCCAGAGACCGATCCTTTGCGCATGGGTGCCTGGTCCTCGGATGCGAAATTCCAACTGATCGTGTTGCTCTCCCCAGCCTGAGCTTTAAAGGGTCAGCTGGATAAGCCGCGGTGAGAAGTGGGCAGATCCTGAGAGCTGGGTGCCCAAGGTGATCGGCACTGCGCTTGGGCCTCAGCTCAGCTGAATCCGCGCACAACTGAGAGAGCGATTGCGGTAGGACAGACCCTCCCAGCTCCTGAACCCAATCGGCTTGGAGGCGGCGGTAGCCAGGATCTGTTGGAGGCGGCAGAGTAAACTCAGAGAACACGCTTCTCGGGCACACTGCGCCAATCTGGGCAGCGGTCCAGAATCCCGCTCAGAGCCCCGCCCCCGCAGCCGGCGCCACGGGAGCTGCAGTCGGCAACTCCTGCGAGAAAGCCGAGGAAGCGGAAAAGTGCCAGGGAGGGCCAGAATCTCCTGCCGACACCAATCTCGGAACGGGAGAGCCGAGTGAATACCGCAACAGGATTTCTGAGTCGGGAAGAAGCTCAACCCAGGGAGATACATCTGAGCGGCATTCCTGTCTGTACGATCCCAGGGTGGGTTGATTGGGCGCCCTGACCGGTTTTTACTGAGTCGGGAAGAAGCTCCGCCCAGCGAGGGACATCCGAGCAGCTTTACTGACTGCAGGATCCCCGGGTCGGAAGAGCTGGCTGGGCACCCCGACAGGATTTGTAAGGGGAGGAGGAGCTCCACCCAGGGAGGAACACCTGCCTGCAAGGTTCCTGGGGCGGCGAGCTGTTTATGCGCCCCAGCCAGGTCTCGGGGTAGGGAGTAGAAGCGGAAATCTCAGCAGACAGCTTAAGGGACATTCTCCCAAAGAGAAGGAATCATTGGAGCAGCCTCTGCAGCAGACCTTTGCCTGCTGAACTGCCTGGGGAATTTATAGCTCCACATTTTGAA
The DNA here is from genome assembly GCA_004027595.1 of Dinomys branickii. Lineage (NCBI taxonomy): Eukaryota > Metazoa > Chordata > Mammalia > Rodentia > Dinomyidae > Dinomys > Dinomys branickii. Next base: position 19,913 of record PVLD010028028.1, read on the forward strand.
TCTGATACCCAAAAATGGGAAAACAGA
>PVLD010028029.1:0-19999 GCA_004027595.1 Dinomys branickii
TGGCAAATGCCCAGGCTTGAAAATTAAATCGAAATTCAAATTCTTTCACCAATTTACTAACTACATGACTTTGAACAAAATACTATACAATTCATTAACCCTTGAGTGACTCATAGGTAAAATGGAAATAATATCTGTATTGCATTGTAAAAAACAGAAAATACCTAGAAAATCTAAAGTGTCTGGTATAGTTCCGTGCTGACAGTAAACCATTAGCAAATACAAAATCTATAAATAGAAAAATCAGTGTTTTGGAGGCATGGTGGATAAGCTTTATTTTCTAAGCAAGGGGAACATCTATTCATCCATTTTAATGGGAAATGGCATTTAACTTGGCAAAAACCACCTTGGTGAACATTTTGGCTAGAGACAAGGCAAGTGATAAAGAAGAGAAATTAGGCAAGTGATAAAGAAGAGAAATTAGAGGAAAAATCCCACTCAGTTGTTTTGCATAATTAGGGGCAGAAATGGAATCTCTGTGTTTTCTTTTTTTTTTTTTTTGCAGTACTGGGGATCGAACTCAGGACCCTGCGCTTGCTAGGCAAGCACTTATTCCACTGAGCTATATCCCCAGCCCATGTGTTTTCTAAAATGAGTTTAGGAGATAGGAATAGAGTATAGGGGCAAAAATTTTTTTTCCTCAACTCCTCATGAGCTGGATCATGACAGACAAGAAATGGATTAACAAGAAAAACAAACAAAAGTTTATGAGTGCATGCACTGTGCATACACACAGAGAACCTCAGGTCTCACACTGAGAAGGATGAACTGAGATAAACAAAACATTCACCTTAATCATAAAATCCCAAGGTACTCTAAAATACTTGCTCCAGAGAACTAATATTTTCATATGATATTTTAATAAATTAATGCAAAGAGCACCATGATGTGCAAATAACACATTTTGAAATAAAGATAAGATTGTCATGGCTGATTGTTTTCCTTTTGTCTCAGACTTCAATACAGGTCAGTATAGCATTGTGACTGCTTCAGAGTGTATTTAAAATGTTGATATTTGTTTATCAAGATATTTTTGTATTGATTTCTATACCTTGAAATATTATAGTAGTCATAGCTCTCCAGGGAAAGAGAACAAATAGGAAATATGTGTGTGTTTGTAGATAGATGGTAGGTAGGTAGGTAGATAGATAGATAGATAGATAGACAGATAGAATAAAGACTTAGCTTAGGTAGGTACAGGGGTAGAGAAGTCCCATGATCTGGAAACTGAAGACCCAAGAAAGCCAGCGATGTAGTTCCCAAGCTTAGGAGCCAGGGAAACAATGATGTAGATTCTAGCCTAAGTCTGAAGACCTGAGAATCAGGTGTGCCTAGGGCAGGAGAATATTGATGTTCCAGCTCTCAACAATCAGGCAGAAAGAACATACCTTCCTCCTTCCTCCACCTTTCTGTGCTATTCAGGCCTCAGCTCTCTAAATGATGCACACACACCCTGGGGAGGGCCACTTGCTTTTCTCAGTCCTACTCAAATACCAACCTTTTCTGGGGACACCTTCACAGACATTCCCAGAAATGTCTAAGCCCATACACGGGCAACCTGTGATTCAGTCAAGTTGACATATATAATTCGTCATCACAAACATTATTTTTCTCCATACTGAATTTTTTGGTGTCTCCCAATTTTGCACCAGAGGTGAATGAGACCCAGAATCACCCTAGCCCTGAATTATAGATATTGCCTTTTATATATGGCTCTGATTACTGTCCAAAAATGTTAAGAAATAGCTATTGAATACCTATTGAGTTTTAGGAAATGGATTCAGTTTTAAGGATTGGACAGTCAGCAAGGCAGTCACACCTTCTCCTCAAGAAGCCTACTGTCCAGAGACAGAAGTGTACACAAAGCAATCAAGGTGATGATTGCTATGGAGAAAAACAGAGAAACCACAGAGAACCTGCAGACAGAGGAATTTACCTGAGCAAAAACTCAGAGGTCTCTCTGCAGAAGGGTTACTTCAACTGAGTCCTAAAGATGCACAGGCATTCCCCAGGCTAATGAAAAAATGGGAGTGAATAGGTCTTCTAGAAAGACAGAACAGCATACAGGAAGGCCTAGCAGCGAGAGTTCATCTCTACAGGAAGCCAAGGAAGATGACTTGTGGGAATACGGTGGAGTGATGAGCAGCACAGAAAGAGCCTCTCTGAGACTTGGTGTCCAGATACTGGAATATAGCAACACAAGGAAGAGAAAAGGAGGGAAGTAGTTACCCTGGACCCAGGAATTATCAGAAGTGAGAATTGAAGCTCATAGGGAGAGCACAAAGAGAAATTTCAACAAAACAGGAAGAAGCTGGCAGGCAGACTCACTGAGCCCAGACTCACTGCGTGGGAGGATGGTTCAAACATGCAGACACATGGTGACTGCTGGTTGTGCCAGAGGCCTCCATAGAAAGACGCACCGGTGGAAGGGAGCAGTGTACATAGAGGATTTCACTGGCTGGTGGTGAGTGCCTTGGGATCAGACATCCTGAGGGAGAAGGTGATTGGCTGGAAGCCATCTTGGAAAGGGGCCAAGTGAGCTTGGAACTCAGAACATTGCTGGCTTCATCTAGTAGTCCCTAGCCAAGTTAAAGCCTATATGACAGGCATGGACTGCTGTAGGTTGAATGGGTCTCATTCCAGTCTCACAGCCACAAACCACCCTGAACTTCAGGGGAAATGAAGATGCAGACTCACTAAGATTACCCACCACCCTGCCATAGAGGTGCTGTTGGCTTGCTTGGATTAAACAACATGGATTTGGACCCTGCCCATGTTGTCCACCAGCAATAGCAGAGACACACCTTTAAGTGGACTTTTTTGGTTCTCTCTCTCTTTCTCTCTCTCCCTCTTGCTTGTTCGTTGTTTTGTTTCTTCTTCATTGCTTGCTCTTGTTTTTGTATGAGTGTGAAAATGGTTTCTAGTTTTTCTGTGGTTGTTCTCTGTTCTGTTCTTTTATTTCATTCTTTCTTCTCTCTTTCCCTCCTGTCTTCTGCGTAACTTTCCGAACATTGGCATTATCTTTCTTTGCCCTCCAGCCTTGCTTCTAATCTCTTCTTCTTGTTCTATTTCTCTATTTCCCCCAAACCCTTTTAAATCTTGTTATATAACCACAAATCTAGTTCGTATGAGTAAAGGTGGAAAATTAATACTTACCTCAGTTTGTCATTCTCTAGGTTGCGTTTGATGTGTTTATCACTATCGATTGTACCACATTAGCCAAAGTGACATCATTGTTCTAAGCAGTTGTTCTTCCTGGTGTACCAAGACAGAGACTGCCTAAGGGTCATAAAAAATACTATAGGCTAGAACCACAGGCTGGACTGAGTAGGCAGCAACTTCTCATCTGCAATAAACAGAAGAGGTAGGATCTTGCAACAGACTCAAAACCCAAAAGCCAAATACACCTGAAAGACACCTCTGAGAATTAGTCATACCTTAAGGGCTCTACATACTAGTAATAAAGCTATTTACCATATGCAGTTTGGTAATAATACCATTTATAAGCATCAATCCAAGAATTAAATAATAAAAAAAAAGAAAATGAGAAGACATTTAAACAAGATGCAACTCCAGACATCCCGTTCACCAAAGGCAAACCCAGGGGGCAATGAGGTGTGACATTCAGAAAGCCACCTACCTGACCTGGCTGAAGTGGTAACAGAGGTAGTAATGAGACAAATGAGCAGGGTTCTGGAAAAAATCAAATCAGAAATAATTTCTCCGATGACTACAGAGATGGTGACCACAATGAAAAACATGCTTAGGGACTCTAGAGCAGATACAGATAAAAAACAGAAGTTGGGAAAATGATGTAAACCAAGACTGTCTAATATATGAAAGAATGGAATCTGTGAAACAAATCCAAAATGGAATCTGTGAAACAAATTCAAATAGATCTAGCTCATGCAGGATGAGCCAGTGTGAGGACAGAATCTCACATGCAGAAGACAGAATTGCAATTAGCAATCATGAAAAGAAGGATTTCTTAAAAATAGCAAGGGACCATGAGAAACCAATCCAGCAGCTGCTAGATGATGCAAAGAAGTATAACACAAGATTGGTCAAAGTAAACGAAAGAGCAGGAGATAGGGGAGAGCAGAAAATGCAATGGATACTATGAAAACAATATAAAAAAATCAATGAATCAATACAAAAAATCAGTGAGTTGGTTCTTTGAAAGATTAAATAAATATGAAAAACCCTTAGCCAACCTTATCCAAAAAAGGAAAGAAAAGACACAAATCCATCCAATTAGGGATGAAAAAAGTATGAAATAACAATGAATCATGCAGAAATCCAAATCATCTATATCTACTTTGAGAACTTGTATTCTAATAAGATGGAAAATGCAGAAGAAATGGACAGATTCCTAGATACATATGAATTACCAAAGCTGAATCAAGAAGGTATAAAAAAAATCTAAATAGATTAATATCAGTCAATGGAGTTAAAGATGTAATTAAAAACCTACCAACACATAAAAACCCGGGCCCTAAAGGATACATTGCTGAATTTGACAAGAAATTTAGCCAAGACCTAATACCACTACTCTCAAACTCTTTGATGAAATTGAAAGGTATACAGTATTCCCAAACTCATTCCTGGCAGCAAGCATTACCCTGATACCAAAACCAGAGAAGGACCCAAACAACAAAGAACTATAAGCCAGTCCCCCCTGATGATCATAGATGCAAGAACCATCAGTAAGATACTGGCAAACAGAATGTAGCAAATCATCAAGAAGCATATACACCATGACCAGGGATACAGGGATGGTTCAACATACTGAAATCAATACATGTAACACCCCATATTAACAGAGCCAGGGACAAAAATCATATGATCATCGCAATAGATGCAGAAAAAGTGTTTCACAAAGTTCAGCACATATTCATGATAGAAACCTTATAGAAAACTGGAATAAAGATGATCTTTGTCTCAATCTGTTTTTTTTTTTCTTCCGGTACTGGGGATCGAACTCAGGACCTTGCGCTTGCCAGGCAAGCACTTACGCCACTCAGCTATACCCCCAGCCCTTTGTCTCAATCTGTTGAAAATCACTGTTATGGTTTGTGTCTGGATGTCCCCCCAAAGCTTCATGCAGTCATAGGGCAGGCTTCTAGAGTTTGTGATTGATCCATGGTCCAATGCTGGGACTACGGGTGTGAGTGACACAACTGTCCTGGGGTGGGGAGCCTGCGTACAGTACGGGGGAGGGAAAGGGCTTGCTCTTCCCGCCTGCTCCTCTATTTTGTTCTTGCCGTTTTGCTCTCTTCTGCTGCCATGAACTGTTGTCCTCTGCCTTGTGCCACCCTGCCTTGGAAGCAGCCAAGTAGGGACTGAAACCTTCACCAACTGTGAACTAGATAAACCTTTTCTTCCTTAATTCTGGGCATCAGGTATTTTGTCTCAGCAACAAGAGAAAAGTAACCAAGACAGCCATCTATGACAAAAACAGCCAACATTATACTAAATGGACAAAAACTGAAAACTTTCATTCTGAAATTAGACATAAGACAAGGATGGTCACTGTCACCACTCTTATTCAGTATAATTCTGGAACCATTGGCCAGAGCAATTAAACAAGAGAAAAAAAAAAAAAGGAAAGAAAGAAGGATAGGAAAGGAAGAAGTTAAATTATCATTATTTGCAGATGACATGATACTCTGCATAGAAGGCCCAAAAATCCCCACCAAAAGACTTTTAGATTTAGCAACCAATTTCAGAGAAAGCACCAACAGAGTGAACAGACAACCCACAGTTTAGGAAAAAAAATTCTCAGCTGTTCCTCATCCTTACACAAAGGATTGCTACCTAGAATACATAAAGAATTCAAAAAAAATCAGAACCCCCAAATTTAAAGACCCAACTCAAAAATGGGCATCTGTAATGAATACACACTTCTCAGATGAAAAAATAGAAATGGCAAATAAATATATGAAAAAATGTCAACATCATTGGTCATCTGTGAAATGCAAATTAAAACAATCTGAGATTCTGTCTCATCCCAGAAAGAATGACTATTATCAAGAAATCAACTAATAACTAATGCTGGCAGGTCTGTAGGGAAAAGGGAACCCTTCTCCATTGTTGGAGTGCAGGCTGGTGCAACTACTGTGGAAATCAGTGTGAAGATTCCTCAAAATCCAAAAACTAGAGGTCCCATTTGACCCACCTATTCCCCTTCTTGGTATCTTCCTGAAAAAATAAAGGCATCATACCAGTGATATATGCACACTCATGTACAGCTGCACAGTTTATAACAGCCAAATCTTGGAAACAGCCCAAATGCCCATAAACTTGTGAATGGATAAAGAAGATGTGGGATTTTTTTATACAATGGAGTACTACTATGCCATAAAGAAGGGTAAGCTTGAGCCATTTCTAGGTAAATAGATGTACCTTGAGACCATACTCTTAAGTGAAATAAATTGGACACACATGTAAATACCACATTGTTCCTCTGGTATGAGAAACCAAAGTGTAAATAAGGACCAAAGTATACAACAGATATTGTGAAATGGGAAGAAAATGTTCAAATGGGAAGGGGGACAAGGTAAGGCAAATGGGGAGAGGAAGAAAGGGAAAAGTAAAAAAAAAAAAGAAGAAAGAAGGAAAAAGTGGAAAGAAATCTTCTGTAAATAAGGAAGGGAAGAAGGGCTGAAGGGAGGGCAAGCAAATGGGAGAAGAACAAATCAAGCTGGGGCTGGGGATATAGCTCAGTGGAATAAGCACCTGCCTAGCAAGCGCAGGGTCCTGAGTTCAATCCCCGGTACCGCCAAAAAAAAAAATCAAGCTGTATCATGTGGAGATACAAATACCCTATGATGGATGTGATCATTGCGTATATCTACAATGTGCTGATAAAAATCATTTTCTTTGGAAAATAAGAGAAATACTAAAGATACTCTTTCATCCTGAAGTAAAGACATTAGAAAGAAATTTAAATGTGCATGAAGAAATAAAGACTATGTCTGAAGGTAATTATGTAATTGGTTTGTTTGGGTTTTTTTTTGCGGTACTGGGGATTGAACTCAGGGCCCTGTGCTTGCCAGGCAGGCACTTATTCCACTGAGCTATATCCCCAGCCCTAATTATGTAATTGGACTTGACAGTTTAAAAGTATTTTTTCTGTTATTTTTCTTGTTCCATTTAAGACAAGTACATATACCAGGAATTATACAGTATTGGTGAGTTTAAGATGCATCAAGATATAATTTATATGATACAAATTGCATGACTGAGTGATGTATAGAAGTAATTGTAAATGGAACAATCTTTTGTTTACTATTATAAAAAAAGAAGCCAAGGAAAATCAACACAATAAAGCTAAAGGGACAGACCGAGTGTAGAGGGTTGGGACTTTCAAAGTCACTTTAAGGAGTCTGGATTTCATCCACAGAGCAGTGAGAAGACTTTAACAAGTTTTAAGTAAAGAAACTACATAGTGAGATTTGTATTTTGAAAATGCAAAATCTGGAGAATGGGCAAGAGGAACAGAAATGTGTATATGAAAGTGGTCCAGGCAGAAGAGATGGCAGCGACTAGGGGATAGAAGATCAGTAGAAAGTGTTCTAGACACATTGTAGATGGAATCGTCAGAATGTCATGGCTCCTTTACAGGAGTGGTGGGGACCAGTGGTAGAAAGAGTTAAATCTGATACCAGCTGGGATAGCGGAGCAGGTGACTGAAGTCATTTCCTGGGTTTGGGCATATTAATGAAGGTAGCACTGGCTAGATACACAATAGAAGTGGACAAAAGAAATGATTTTGTCTGCTGTTCACTGTATTTAATTACTCCCTATAACAAATCATGTCTTTTGAGACAAAGAAAGTTTTAAAAAAAAATGAAACATCAATTACATAAGTTGATTGTTATACCATGTGATCAGAAATTATGAGTTGTCATTCATCATTTTGAATACAAAAATTATATAAGACATTGGCAGTTACCTGCTGTAGAGTAACAGACTAATAATAGGCAGGTCTTGAAAGTGAAGAAGTTCACTTCCTCTTCATCCCCCTGGTTGTGCTTCTTGCCTTATTATTCATGCATTCTGTAAGCTTGAATTTCTGGGAGGCTGATCATAAGAAAGAAGACTGTAATTCACCGCATTTATTTTAAAGGCATTTGGAACACTTTATTTTGTAACGTTATGAACGCAGACAAAATAGCCTTTTCTCCTGGGATCCTTGACATTTTCCAAATCCTGTTCCATGATTTTTATTGTATGTTCAAACAGCACCAATATTTATGGAGAAGGACAGTAACATGAAAAAGAAAAACAAATGAAATCTCACCTCGGGTTTTATTCACACACTTGAAAACGTCTGCATTGCTAATTCACTCCACCATTGCCCACAAGCAGAAAGGTAGCAGCAATAACCATCTTTTAATCTTCCCCAAATCCCTTCAACAAAAAGGGATCGAACAATTGATATAACAAAGCAAAAAGCACTAGACAATATGTACAACCAAAGCGATAAGCTATTCCCAGGAGCAGGAGGCTTCCAACCAGGGAGAGCAAAAAGATGCGTATGTTAACAGAAATGAAAGGAAATAAAAGAAAGACAAGAGGCTTCCAATCAACAGCGCAGAAGTCATGGAGCCAACAAGTACCCACTCCCAAGGTGGGAGTCAGCTCTCAGCCCAGCAGGCACCCACTTCCAAGGAAAGTCTGTTCTTAGCCCACCCAGCCAGTTTAGGAAGAGCAGCCTAAACTCAAAAGGGTCTTTTCAGGCTCCAAAGCCCCTGAAAAATCCAGGATTTTCTCAGATCCAAATGCATTTTTAAAAATAAAGAAGTCTTTGTAATACTAAAAACTGAAATTTTCACAAATGATACAATAATATTTATGCACCTAAAAAATCAAAGTCACTTCCTTTAAGCTAGAGAAGTCCTCCATATCTAGGAGAAACTTCCCAGCACTGGGTGCAAACAGAACAGGGCAAAGACACAAAAGACAAAAGAAAGAAAAGGGCCAGAGCACTGTGGGACGGGAAGCCAGAGGAATGCATCTCGGAAATGTAAGCCACTAGACTCCAGCAGAGCGTCACAGAAGCAGAGAGGAGCGGCTCCTTCCCTGTGTGAGTGCAGGAGACCCAGGAGGAACAGCAATGAGTGGTTAAATCTCGCATCAAATTATGTTTCAAAAACAATAAGAAACAGAGAACAACATTCTTATAGACAATAAAACCAGGCCACAAAGACACAACCACACAACAACAAAAACAATAACCTTTTATTTCCGAATGAGCTTAGAGAATTTGAGAAAACTACAGAAGCTATGGAAGCATGCTGTAAGTTGGAATTAAAAAGTGAGCCGACTGGGTAAAAGAAAGGTTTGAAAAGTAGGCTGATGGAACTTAAGAGAAAAAATAAAAGTGACCCCCTCAAAAAAACCCCAAATTTCAGAAATGAAGACGAACATGAGACAAGTGTAAGGGCAAATAAACACCATCAGGAGAAAGACAGAAAAGAGCCTGGGAGGGAAATTTAAAAAAAGAACTAAAAATTTCAAAAGGATAAAAAAGATTAAAGAAAAAGTACAGACCACAAATTACCGCTATGGCTTAAACTCCCCTCCAAAATTCATGCTGAAGTATATCTCCATTGTGAAAATATTAGGAAGAGGTGGGGTGAGCCAAGTGTGGTGGTACAGGCCTGTCGGCCCAGCTCTCTGGGAAGCTGAAGCAGCAGAATCACAAGTTTAAGACCAGCCTGAGCAACTTAGTGACTGAGTGAGTCCCTTATCTCAAAACAAAAAATAAAACCGGGCTGGGGATGTAGCTCAGTGTGAAGATGCTGGGTTCTCCAGCACCACCAGCAGAAAGAGAAAGAAAGAAAGAAAGAAAGAAAGAAAGAAAGAAAGAAAGAAAGAAAGAAAGAGAGAGAGAAGTAAAATCTTTAAGAAACAATTAGGTCACAGGGGATCCTCCCCCATGGGTATGGGTTAGGGCCATTATTTCTGGAGTGAGTCACTTACTAGGGGAGTGAAGTCCTGACAGAGGATGAATTCAGATCAATTTTCCTATTTCACAGATACTCTTGCTTTCCTTTTTCTGTGTTGTGACCCAGCAAAAAGACCCTTTTTAGACACTAGCCACGCCCTTGGGCTTCTCTGTCACCACAACCAGGAGTCCAATAAACTTAATTCTGTAAAAGCTCCTGTCTTAAGCCTTCTGTTATAGCCACAAGGGAAATACGTATTATATAATAAGAGCTCTCAAAGGAAACCACCCAAGCGTGGAGAACACATGCAAACTGAAACCAGAGTTCAGGCAAATGTCCCCAGTATATACAAGATATGGATCCACATATTTAAAGAAAATACCTCGGAAAACCAGCAACACAAGGCAGCCGAGCTAAGTCACAATTTATGAAATCTATCGAATGCCAAGAGGAAAACAAAACCTCTAGTCATCAAAGAAAAATGACCGAGCCACTCATTAGGGAGAAGAAAATAAAACTGACAATCGGGCGATTCAATGGCAACATTTCATTCCAGAAGACAAAGGAGTAATGTGGTACAAACGCTCACAAACTCTAAGTGAGAGTTTTGCAGCCAGGCAAACAGAATTTTAAGTTTAAAGTTATCCATAAATTGTTATGATCATGTAAGAATTCAGAGACTGTTTCTCTCTTGAGCCTTTGGAAGAAATGGACTTGCAAATGATTCAGACAACTAAATGACATAAAGATGGTGATAGCATTGAGTATATATAATCAAATCTAGAACTAACACTTCATGGCAGATATGAGGGTGACCATATATAGTTGTCATATGGCACAGTATAGTCTAAATAATTATAACATAATTTTAATGTCATCCCTATAAATCAAAGCAAAGTGAAGTGAATGCCTTTCACTGTTCATCAAGCTAGTAGCATAAAACAGAAAAGAGAATCATTTCAAGCAACCATAAAATATAGTAATCTAAGATACATCTCTCTGGTTTGTACCCTTGAAAACAAAGAGAAAATCTTCAACTGCTTCACAAACCCAAATTTTAATAACATTGGCATTATTATTCTGAAGCTGTTACATAATGTGTTGAAAAAATTATACAAGGAATTCTCTAAATGTTCTCAGAAACTTAAATTTTTTGGCATGAGGATAACAGGGAAAAACAGAGGAGTAAAACTCTATGACACTAATATTTCAACAAGAAAGATAAATGTGAACTAAGAATGTAAGTGAAAAGCATATATTCATGCACATAGGTCATAGTTTTGTCCCTTAAGAGGGTTTAATAGCAATATTCCAGGTAGTAACAAGCACCCTTAGTGTTGACAAAGTAAAAGATAAATACTATTGTGTGCTAAAAGCAACCAGAGCTTCTTGTATAAATGGCTACTTTCAGGTCTAAGGCAAGAAATGTACAAGATGAGCTTAAAATAGCATGTTAGGCTGAAATCAACCTCCAACGTCATGTCAAAAGAACTCAAAAAGCCAAACTGAACAGTGTCCAGGTAGCCAAAGATGGGATCCTTTTAACAGCAAAGAAATAACAATCTCAATGTATTGAAAGACATCAAATATGTTTCCGTCCATTAATCAATAGTGTTAAAAAATTTTTCCTTGGTCACATGTGGAAGATGCTAGTGAATTAACTGTTTATTTTTAAATTTTAAAGCAGTTTACTGTTGAAGGTAAAATGAACTCACGCCTTTATTTTGCCTTTTGACAATGATTGATGGAAAGCTTGAAAGCATTTTAGCTAATAAATAAAGGAAGAGTGAGCACATTAGAATATCGCCTTATTCACAAACCCTCACAAAGTAAATGTACAGTTAGGAAGTCATTATTAATGGCGCTGATGCTCCAGAGAGATCACGGTATCTCACGGTGAAAGATGTAACGCCTATTAGGGAGTTTTACCCACAAACCATGAACTTGATTGATCAAGGCTCTTGCTGAGGACAGTGGTCACTACCCAGTTTATGGGTAATATAAGAGAGAGAAACATGTTAAATCATAGATTACAGAGATGCAATCAGAAAACTTCCAAATAGGGAAAGCTCAACAGACAAGTACCTCAGTGTCCCCAGCAGAAATGACGAGAAAAAGAGGAGCAATGAAAAAATCAACGGATATAAGGACATTTGAACAGGTATCTGAACAAATTGCAATGTATAGGCCTTATTTAGATACTAATTCATACAAATCAAAGACTTTAGAATTATGAGATAATCAAATATGAGCATTAACTGAGTGGCTGATAAAATTAAAAATTATTGTTAGTGCGTTTAAGTTTAATAATAATGCTCTGGTTATATTTTGAAAGACTTCCTGTGCATCAGGGATGCATACTAATACGTTTCTGGATCAAAGAATACCGTAAGACTTGCTTCAATAAAAAATGAGCTGGTCTCAAAATAATCTAGTTAGAGTAGAATGGGCCAATGCACATGGTCATTTCTTTCTTTTTTCTATGTCAATTCATCTTAGCCAGCTCGTCTCTAATAAGCATGTTAGATTAACTTTCCAGGTTACCAAGCCCTAAGTTGAAAGAATAAATCATATGCTAAGTGTGACACATTTCCCTTGATGTTGTTATATATCATCTGTCAATGAATTTTAATAAACACTAGGTGGCATAGTGATTGCTTTCTACTAAACTGGCAAATGGATTATCCCAGTGACATGAATAACACCATCCATCAGGTCTGTGGCATGGTGACATCGTCTTTGAAATTATCTCCTTGCTTAATAGACGAAAATTGTTTTCATCCTAAAATGATAATGCTCCTTTGGTGTTACAGGTTCACCTGAACAGAATTTATTAAAACTTCTTCCATCATAATTTTTATTCTTGCTTTTTCCCACTTCAGTTTAATATGGCTATATCCTGGCAGAAAATGCTGAAATTGAAATTTGCATAGCTAAATAGCAAAGAAAGTTTTGTATTCTTCAAAGTGGAGTGACAGAAAATATTCCATATGCTGCAAAAATTAATATAAAGTAGCCCTGAGCCTTCTTTTAATATCTGAATATTGCTTCTAGCTTCTCACTGCCATGTCATTAATTGGACCCAAATCTTATTTTAGCCATCTCAATTTTCCCCTCAGCTAATTTTCTCTTAACCAAAATAATGTATCATTCTATTTTTTACAGTGGATAACTATGTTAGGGAATTACAGGTTTTAATTAATGGATCATGATTAAAGACTTCAATTTCAAAATCCAGTCATTTGGACAAGAAATAAACTTAGTACCCAAAGATATATTAGAAAGAGCGGTTGATTTGGGTGCTGAGAGATCCACTGTCTCGTGGCATTGGTCCACTCAATTCATTTATCTGGGTCTGTTTCCTGCATTCAGTCCTTCATTGAGGAAATATCTGTCTACATACCAGCGACCAGATTTATGGTGAAACTAGAAATGTAGAGGTGAGTGTGATATTGTTTCCCCACAGTGGGCCTGAGTTGACTCTCTAAGATTTTTCAAAGCAATAGAAAGAATAAGGGCCCAGGACTGTTTCAGGCAAAGACAAAGTCAATGGTGCTGGAAAAGAAGCAGGATACAGTGAAGATAAATGATTTAGAATAAAGGAGGAATATAGGAAAGCAGAGGGGTGTCTCCACCAGAAGATAGGATTAAACAAAATGACCGGCAGATCCCTCCAATTCTAAATGCGACACAAGTGTGCAGCGCTGACTGAATTAGAGAATCTGCGCTTTAACCATGTTTATTTACAAATTCTTAGTCTCTCTAAACTTAAGAGTCCTTATTTGTAGAAAAAATGAGAATTCCTATGAGGTTGTCATGGTGCTTAAGTAAGATAATACAAGGTGTGGTATGTGCTAAGCATTCGGGGTATTGTTCCCTTATACGTTGCCCTATTTCATCCTTACATTGCGCGGAGGGACACAGGGGAGGTGTTTCCAGGTTCTTGGTATCCCAGGCAAAGACCTGAGCAGAATGCTTCAAAAGGAGTAACAAAAGCCAGAGTTATTAAGAGTGAAAGAAATGAAAGGACATTCCATGGAGTGGCAGGAGGACGGTGCAAAGGGCCCGTGATCCTGATAGGGCAAACACTGCGTCTCCTGAGGCTCTGCAGTCATAGGAAGATCTACAGTTGAAGATTGACACTTGACATGGCCCAGTGGATATATGACTTAGGCCACTCGTGGAGTGGTTGTCTATGCAAGAGTTTCAGAGGAAGTGTCATGGTGTCCAAAGTACTCCGGAGGTGGGCTCAGAACCACAACGCAAATAAGACTGGACACAGCCCAAGGTCATGTACTTTTGCTTGTGCGCATGCCTGGGGATCTTTGGAGGGACAGAACGAACTGTTTCTGTTGGTTTTCTGAGATTTTGACAGTCGTCCTGGTTTCTTTATTCTCACCCCACAATTCTCTCTGCTGTTTAGTTGTCCTTGCTCTACCTCCCACCCCAATCCCAACAAAAGACCTGGGAGAGATGTACCAGCTTCATGACAGTGGTTATGAATCCTGCTTTTCTGAAAGGGAAAACTCGAACTCAGAGAGGAGGCGCAGGGCGTGCACGGCGCAAGCGGATCACCTGGCCTCCTGTTCAGCACTCTTTCTACCATCACATGGAATTTTTCTATTTTCGTTTCCCTTTGAAAAAGCGAAGAATTTCAAGACAGACTGGGGACTTGTACCGATTCGTTATCTCACAGCTCAGGATGTCAGGTTTCCCTTTGGGTCTTTGCTGTTATTCCGTCAGATCGATCTCACTCAGAAGCTGTTCTCGTGCTAAGCCTTCGTTTTGGAGTATTAAGGTGATAAACGTCCTGCCGGTCGATGACCCGCTAGAAGGGAGACGGGCAGGTATTTTTAATCATCTTTATGTGCGCCAAGTCTCTTTTCTGTCGTTCTGCCATTACTCTGGATTTCTGAGGTAAGGTTTTCTTTTCAAGCTATTTCTCAAGAAGTGAGTAAAGCTTCTGCTAGAAATCGCCTCCATAGGATGATGTTAAAAAGTCACAACGTCTTCAACTGTGAGCTCATCTCTCAAAAACTGGGCGGATGTATGGGCATCACCGGCCTCATTTTTATAGGAGTTGCTGATAATTAAGAGAAACCTAAAAGCTGTTACAGCTTTTGGAAGTGGAGGAAAGGAGGCTCCTGGGTCCTGTGGGGCAGATGGCAGCGGTCTTCCCCATATGGGGACACTTGAGAGCTGACCTGTCTACCATGTAAAGAAGATCAAATAGAAGTCCCTGTCTTTAACTGCTGTATAGTGTGTGTGTGTGTGTGTGTGTGTGTGTGTGTGTGTGTGTGTGTAAGGAGACTCCAACTTAGTTCTTTTCCAGGCAGAGGTCTTATTTGATCCAAGAAGAGGAACAAGCTGTTTTCTTTCTGACTGCTACTGGAGGGTACATTCAGTTTAATGGATACTGGTAACTGCATTACATATTTCTCCAAAATATTCCTTCTGTAATTCACCTAACATTTGGTTGGGTGTTAATGTGTACTATAACTAAAGATGTTCTCCAAATATTATAGAACTATTTTGAGTGTGTCAAGTGTCTTTTACTATTGCTAAAATAGTTGTTTCTGTTTCCGTGAACCCACCTTCCCATCACCCCTATAAAATGTTCTTCTTCTCTCCACCTCAGACAGATGGAGTAATAGGATCACGCCTAGAAGTGGCCCCTCCTGCCCGTACCTGTGGCTGTTTCTACCTGCTCTGAGAAGTGCTTGCATTTCCTGAACGATGCCTTTGTTTTCTACT
Source organism: Dinomys branickii (assembly GCA_004027595.1). NCBI lineage: Eukaryota > Metazoa > Chordata > Mammalia > Rodentia > Dinomyidae > Dinomys > Dinomys branickii. Next base: position 15,711 of record PVLD010028029.1, read on the forward strand.
TCCCTTCAGTATTTTTCATGGCTCCCTGAACATGGGAGGTAGAATTTAGGAAATATGAATAAAATTGAATTTTCCTACCTCCGGTATCAAAAGGACTTTACGTATCAGGAAGACGATGCTTAGGAAAAAAGCAATGTATTCCTTTGAAGCTTTAGGGGAAGAAAAGTATTAATAATGGTGATACAGTGCTTCAAAGGGTGGATCTCAGACTCTTCAGCTTTTAACATAAGCCATATATTTGGGCCTCAGATTGTTCTTGCTACAAAAAGGAAGAGTAAATGAGGTTTTGTTTATATGCTGATGCTCTAGCTCTGGGCACTTTTGTGGTGGGAAAAATGTGTCTGTCTGGAGGCTCAGACTGCTGCATGCTTCAGAGTCATTACCACCCAGCACAGGACTCTCAGAGGTCTTGCTTTAAGTGTGTTTCCCTGAAAATTATCCTGGCCATTTGCATTAAATACTTATATTTCAAAAATAGAATTTTTAGTGAAAAGGAAAAGGCAGAACCGAGAGGGAAGAAACGTTAATGTCAGACAGTACCCTGGCAAGGACGCATACAAGCAGACGCAGTAGCACCCTTGATTCTGTGGTTTCCTGACTTCTCACAGACCTGGCAGTGATTGCTACTCTGAAGCTGTTTTGCAGCTAGGATATTATCATCAGCAGGGTTCTTTGCTGCAAGTCAATAAGTTAAAGCAGTGGGCCCTTCAATATTCAGACTTTTTTATTATGTGTGGGTTAAAAATATGCACATAATAAAAGACCTTTGAACTCCTATGATATACCTATCAATGTGTTGAAAAACAGGATGAGAAAAGAATTAAGATGTATTGTATACATGTACAAATCCCCCATGATAAAGGTAATCATTATGTACTGCAAACCTGTACTAATAACAATTTTAAAATAAAATGTTTAAAAACAGATGATATATATATATATTTTTAGTTTGGTCTTTCTGTGAGGTATAGAGTGAAACGAGACCCCCATTATTGTCCATCTTGACTTCTCACTGTGCCCTGACCAGGACCTGCGGTGACAGATTTACTTTGCCCTTCTATTCCCTCCCTTGGTGTCTCCTTTGATCACCTTCATTCGCTTGAAGGCAAAGTACTGTCTCTGCTTTTCTCAGTTTATCAAATTGGCCACTTCTGTTACTAAATCAGAATCAAATGCCTAATTGCATGGGACTTATATGTGATAACTGGCTTCAGATTCATGACTGCTGTCCCTCCGTGTCTCCATGGGAAATGATATAGCTTTTGTCTTTTGGGTGATATGAGATTTGTAGTAGTTTATATTTTCCTTTTTGTTTTGGCTTCCAGGACACTCAGCATCCAACTTGTAGCCAAAGTTAAAAAACTCAAAGGGTCTTATGCTCACAATGCTCTATAATAGTTTTTAGCTTTATTATGGTAAAAAAATTTGTCTTTCTCTGGTCGTCACCTTTTGAAAAATTACTGACACATTATATATTACTTTTAAACCATATAAAAATCTTTATAGAATAAAGGTATAACCATATAAATAATTTGATGAGTCATAGAATGCAGTTCAGAGAGTCAGAGTTTTTTAAAGGAGGGGAAAGCTAAGGGAAAAGATTAATGCTTCTTTAGAAAAATGTATCTGAAATAAAACAACAGCATGCCTGATGATTATCCTCTAGTTATTTGCCTGCAATCTTACCACATTCCAGTGCATCTAGCATCTTGAAATTAATTATCTGTCTTAAATACAGATTAGTTCACATTACTATTTAATTTACATAATTGTATCACTTATGTAATTATCTGTCTTAAACAAAGATGCGATCATTTGACTTTTTTGCTCAGCAATCTTAGATGGCTCAGTTACAGAGAGAAGTCCACATTCCTGGGCACAGCATGCAGTCTTCACAACATGTCTCCCCCTAGCCAGTCAGGACTTCACCCTGTGCCTGCCCCCAGTGGGTCCTCTCCTTAAGCAAACTGTGCTTTGTAATCCCAGTCATGCCCTACCCTTTCCTCCCACCATCAAGTTTTTCTCCCTCTGCTCATTCCAAAGCATACAGAAAATACCTCTTCTTGCCTTTCTTTTTGACCTATCATATTTCCCAATCTGGGTTGATCTTAAGAAAGTCAGTTCACTGACGACTATGGACATTTTATTTTGCAACAAATCAAACTGACCTAAAATTTGATTAACATCAGAAACTATTGTTTCATCATTTCATTCCACGTTCAGCTTAAGGATTGTATCTTTTAATACAAAATGATTTCCTTTCTGTAATTAATCTTTACTTTCTAGCCTTTTGGAAGCCATATACATTCATGAGTGAGAGGTTTGGGTTCAGCTTATTTATTTAACCTCATCTTCAGAATAAAACAATATTCAAAGCTTTAAAATATGTGCACAAATTGTTTGACAATCCTCCCATGAGAAGTCAGAGTGTGTCCAGCTTCCTTTTGAAACTAGGTGCAGTTGTTACTTATAACCAAAAGAGGAATGATCTTTAGGTCATAAAAGTAATGCAACCTTTGCTTTGTTTGCTGAGTTACTCACATTTTGAGGCTTCAGTGATCATTTAAGAAGACCAGCTGCTCTGAGGCCACCATGCTGTAAGGAAGCCCAGACTGCATGAGAGACCATATGTTCAGTGTCCAAGTAGCAAGGCTCAGCTGAGGTCCCCGCCCACAGGCAGCATCAACTGCTTGGCATGTGGATGAAGACGCCTGTAGATTCCAGCCCTCAATCTAAAGGTCTTAGCTGCTTAGTAAGTCTTCCCAGTTGAGCATATTAAGTATTTCTACTCTCTCCTGTCCAAATTCCTGAGCCCAAGATTAATGATTAATTTAAGCCACTAATTTAGGTAGTAACCTTCTAGGCAGAAATAATAAGCAGAACAGAAATTTATTACCTAGAAGTGGAGTCATACTTTACAGAAAACCTAAAGCATGGGGCATTGGCACTGAGATCATTGTCTAGCAGTAACAGAACAGGACTTAGAGGGACTGTTAGCATAAGCCTTACAGTGGCAGTGGAGATTAAAGAAAAGCAAAGAAAATGCTCTACAAAGCTAGAGGAAATCCAAACTTTTATGACCTATTGGTGGAGAGCTTGGCCATACTGTCTCATGTGGTAATATAAAAAAATAAGAAATATACCTAAGGAATTTGGTGACCTAGTTAAGCAGATTTTCCTGTGAAATATTAAAAGGATCATCTGGTTTCTTTGTGTTGCCTATGTTAAATTACAAGGGAAGAGAGCTGAGCTAAAACACACACTTTCTAGTCCATAAGCAAAATTTTGAGAAAATACAAGGATCTAGAAGATTCTGGGTTCAAAAGTACAACTTTTTAAATTCCTGGCGCCTCCAAATGGCAAATAATTTTCAAACTAATGAGTGGTTCTTGAGCAGAGATCAAATCTAAAAGGGGAGCTGTAAGATCATTTGTTAAGAATGGCCAGCCAGTACATGAAAAGAATATTCAGTATTGCTGCCCATCAAAGAGATGCAAATTGAAACAACTCTGAGGTTCCGTCCCACCCCACAAAGAATGGTTCTCATCAAGACATCAAATAATAACCAGTTATTGAAATCCTCTTCAGTCTCCTTTTTCAGAGTCTTGTAGTTTTCACTGAATAAATCGTTCACATTCTTTGTTAGATTGATTCCTAAGTATTTCAATTTCTTGCTTGCTATTGTAAAAGGTATGGTTTCCTCAATTTCTCTTTCAGTCTGTTTGTTGTTCGTGTACAGGAATGCTATTGATTTTTGGGTGTTGACTTTGTATCCAGCCACGCTGCCGAATTTGTCAATTAATTCCAGGAGTTTTCTTGTGGAGTTTTTGGGATCGTCCATGTATAGTATCATGTCGTCTGCAAATAGTGATAGTTTGACTTCTTCCTTTCCTATCCTTATTCCTTTTATTTCTCTCTCTTGTCTGATTGCTCTGGCTAGTGCTTCCAGAACTATGTTGAATAGGAGTGGTGACAATGGACAACCTTGTCTTGTTCCTGACTTTAAAGTGAAAGTTTCCAGTTTATGTCCATTTAGTATGATGCTGGCTGTTGGTTTGTTGTAGATGGCTTTGATCAGATTGAGGTTGAGGCCATCTATTCCAATTTTTTCTAAGGTTTTTAACATGAAGAACTAACATTGTAAAAATGGCCATACTACCAAAACTGCTGTACAGATTCAATGCAATTCCCATCAAACTACCGTTAACATACCTCACAGATCTAGAGAAAATATGCCTCAAATTCATCTGGAACCAGAAGAGACCCAGAATAGCAAAAGCAATCCTGGG
>PVLD010028030.1:0-19953 GCA_004027595.1 Dinomys branickii
GAACTTTGTAGGCAAGTGGTCAAAACTGGAGTCCATACTCATAAGTGAAATAAATCAGCGATACATGTGCAGGCAACGCATTGTATCACTGGTGTAAGAACCTGAGCGTGGGAATATAAACTAAGAGACATGAAGGAAATCTGTTCAAAAACAAAGAACAGATGGGACGAGGGAAAGGAGAAAAGAAAGAGACAGAAATATATGTATGTATATATGAATATACATATATGCAGGAGGGCTAACATGGTTCTACTATTGTATTGTATCAGTTAATGCTAAGGAATAACTGATGACGGGTTGTTTGATCAATATTGTATGTCTGTATGTATTATCCTGAACACACACTTCAAAGATATCAATATGCAAAGCAGCAACTATTGGTGGTTTTTTTTTTATTGTTGTTGTTGTTTGCCTGTTTTGTTTTCTTTCTTTCGATGTTTGGTTTTTGTGTTTTTCTGTTATTGAGAGGATTAATGGTCTGACCAATTTTGCATGTCTGTATATGGGTTCATATATTTACACTTCGAAGATATCAATGGATAAAGCAATAACCACTCTTGAGACCGTGTCACCTTGTCTATAGATCAGTTGTGATTGTACTATTTTTTATGCTAATTGGTGTCTGTTTGTTAATGTGTTTTTGTACTTTTATTTTTTTAAAAAATAAAAAAAGAGAGGGTGCTTTAAAATTTGTATTATGTTAATTAGTACTTTAATATTGTTTTTATTCCTGTTTTATTTTATTTTGAAACCCCTTTAGTGAATTTTTTGTAGAGGAAAGGCATATTTTATAAACATTTTTCCTAACTATACTACGATGTCATTAACTTTCCTCTTGTGTTTTCTAATCAAGGGAAAAGAAGCGTATGGAAATTCCATAGTAGATACACCAATTATGATATATTTTGGGCTAAGAAGTGTAGGACATACACGCTTCTCTTCATCTGGTCAGCAGCAGCACCTTTCTTTTCTGTTCATTTCAATTGTGATTATCAAAATGGGTACGAGGCTACAACTACATTCCCAAAACAATCAGCCTTCATATATGACTTCATTTACAATATCTTAGAATTTTGCCTGGGAGTGAACTAAGGAAGCCAATATTACCACAAATAGAATAAAAGGAAGATCCATTTATAGCTATTTGAAAGTTTACTGAAGCTTATGCCAGAAACTTCAGCACACGAATGGATGCCAGCACAGATTAAGCAGACATGATTAATTAATTACACATGCATGCAGAGAATCAAAACTCTCATAGTTTGATCTGCTTTCATATCACACAATTGTTTTTTTAATTGGGATTTTCAGAGCTTTTCCCTCCTCTTCTAAATAGTGAAGGAGTAACAATAGCAGTGTGTCTGCCCTGAACGTTGACATAATCATTTGGTAACTGGCACAACAGTGTGTAGGATCCTTAGCTGATGTGTTCTGGAGCCCGACCACATTTAAAGAAGCAACTCTTCTGAGCCAATGACTTGTAAAGTAACTTTCATAAAGTACTTCATAAAATAGTGCGATATACACTGCCTAAGCACTCAGGGACCTAGAGCCCTCGCCAAGCTTCGTACTAAAAGTGACATAAGTAGAGTTGTGAGAGGCGGCATAGTGCTGGGTAATTTGAATTCAGAGTATGTGCAGTAATGCTTTACTTTGCTTTGCTATTACTATGGCAGCCGCTACTACTCGTGGTTGTGTTGTTGCCTGGAAACTTGGCACCTTCATTAATGTATGTGCACTCAGTGAGGATGGGTAATTGACCAGTCTGAATCTTGAGATAAAGTGGGCTGGATTGTTTGGTTCTTTACTATTTGTTAATTTTGTGAAGATTTATTTTCTTTTAAACAAAATTCACCCTTAGTCCTCTTCAAAGAATTAGGAAAGAAATTCAGTTTTCTCTCCTTGGTTATGATGGGAAGGTTTCTATTTTAATACAAATTGAGGGAAAATTCAATTCAGGGCAAATAGGCTCATTTCATTGTGCTCTGTGTTTTTATATTACATCTCTAAGACTGGCTTCTTTTATAGAGGACAGAGGTTAGAGGATAGAGGACAGCTCCAGTTCTAAGGCTGAAACCTCCACATCAGTCAGCTGTATCTGTCTGGCCTCTGGCAAGGGAACCCAACATCACTAGGTGGTAGTGGCATCGCACGGTGGAGCGTGTGTGTGAGTAGCATGTGGATGTGTGGAGAAAGCCAAGCTTATGAGATGGTCTCACTTCCTAATAACCTGCCTGCAAGACCACTGACCCAGCCTGGAGAAACCTAACTCACTTCCCAGGAACGAGCACTGAAGACAGTGATGTGAACTCCTCCCGTTAGACTCCCCTCCTAGTAGCACTGTCACCCCTCATTGTCCCTGGGTTCCAAGCTTTCGTGGGTGAACCATGGGGAACTAATATATCTGAATCATAGCAGGACTCATTAGGGACGTGTAAGCCAAGGCTTTTATGAGCTTTGCATGGTCAGTTGATAGTTGAAATACAGTCTGAAACCCCACACTGGAGTAAAAGCCACCAAGCAGGAATTTGTTTCTTTCTCTCTCTCTCTCTCTCTCTCTCTCTCTCTCTCTCTCTCTCTCTCTCTTTTTTTTTTTTTTTTTTGCTCTGTCTTACTGCTGCCTGGCACATGATTAGCATTCAATAAATAGTTATTGAATAAAATGAAGCTAGAAGCTCAGCCATGTCAGCTGCCAAAGAGAGGGCTGGGACAGGGGCACCCCTTGCAGGAGTAAGAGCGGAGCTGACGCTTGTGGTGTGAAAACAGTGGTCAGCGCGAATGTCTGTGGCCCCTTCCTTGCGCCAGACATAAAACCCTGAAGGGTCTCACAGCTCCGGATACTGGACGTCTATGATTAAGTTTGCAGCGAGGTGGTTTGTCCTGAGGCCTCTGCTTGGCTTGCAGATGGCCACCTTCTCACTGCGTCCCCTGTGTCCTCTGCCATGTGCACACTTCCCCGGTGGCCCCACCGCTTCTAACCCTGTTGGATGAGGAGCCCTTTCCGATTTAATAAGCTTTCTAAGACCTTAGCTCCAAATGTAATACAGTCACATTCCGAGGTACTGGGGGTTAGGAGTTCACTGTGGGAATTTTGAGGGGACAAAATCCTGTCCACAATTATATTTTATAAGAAAAAAGTACATATTGATATTTTTGAAGATATAAATTTTTAAATATAGTGCCCAGCACTAAGTATGTGTTCCTTCCACTGGATTTATTAGTGAACTAAAGTATATAAATAGATTTAAACTGAACAATGAAAACAAGCATTTCAGACTGTAGTTTTAACCTAAAACCACAGCTCCACCTTCCGCCTTTTTCACCACAATGACTGCAGCAGGTGCAGCAAATACCACTTTGAAACTGCTCTCTGGACCTGTGTGGAAGTCTACCTCTGATAGAGCCCCTTTCACTGGAGAACTGTCCTTGTCTTGGGTGCACCAACTGTAATTTTCCTTCTCTATAAATTCTGCAGATCTAAAGGACACAGTTGCCGGAGTCTGTAAATGGACCTAGTGGCTTAATGAGGCCTGGCACTGAAGCTCGCTGAAACCAAAATACTGTCTTTCAAGAAGTCCCGTGTGCAAGATGCTATTCCAAGATCTTTAAAGTTACTGAGAATGCATAGGATATTTTGGACCATCCTCCCTGAAAAAAAATCAGTTAAACCATTCTGCTGAAAAGAATATTTAAAAAATCCTATGAATGTGAATCCTTGGGGCTGTATTGTTTTATTTTCAGTGAATGCTGCTATGGGATTATGATTATTTTCTGGACATGTCAAATATAACTTTCTGTAAGTGATGGAAAATGTTATCCTATGCAGACAACGTCTTGACTCTTCACAAATTAAATTTAGTCATCATAAAGCCTGAAAGCTGCCTTCTTCTCATCCTAACTCAAAATGTTACTTAGTGGCCGGAATTGAGAAGTGTGCCAAACTAGCACCAGTCATGTGGATTTTTGGATAGCATTTCAAAAGTTAAATTAATCTATTTAGTCATACCAAACTGTACCCTTAGAATAAAATGTTGTGCTCGATGTTATTTTTTTCTACATTAGTAATAAATTGCCACATAGAGAATTACATTCCAGACTTAAAACATGAATGAAAACAAACCATGAATATATAACAGGTTATTGTTCATACTCATAAAGGACCTCATGCCACTGAGAATGTGGAGAACAGACAGACTGAATGGTAGGCTGTGATTCGAAATGGTTATGGTTTTTGTTAAGGTTCTTGTTCATGTTAAGTTTCTTGTATCGTAAGGAAGTAAATGTCCTGAGGATATATTGTTGAAATGAGCAGTAATAAACCCACTCTTCAATATCATACTGTTAATATTTAATTAAAAACACCATTTTTCATCACTGAGAAAATTATACAAAGTTGAAAGCCTTCATATTTTGAGATTTCCAGCACTTTGCATAAGGCTATTGATAAGAAGAGAGATAGAAAAAAGGAGAGGGATACAACTGATGAAGTATCTTTTGCTTTGTACTCACAACAGGTACCCTAGCACTACTGCACCTTTGAAAGCTTTCCCTCAAGCTTTCCTGGGAAGCACCTTTTACGAGCCTATAAGGAAATAAGTTTTAGAATAATTTATTAGCTCTTCAAATGAGACAGTCATTCTAAGTTTTTCACACAGGTGTGACCAGTGCAATTTCACAAACCTATGGGTTTTAACCCAAGCATAGTTGTACACACCTAAAATCCTAGCAGTTGTGAAGCTAAGACAGAAGGATCTTCATGAGTCCAGGACCAGCATGAACTCCAAATGGGAACTGTTCTCAAAAAAAAAAAAAAAACTTATTGATTCTTAATCAGCTTATGATAGGTTTTTAGTGATTGTCCTGGACAGACTACACTGTCTTTTTTACTTTCTCCTTCATTCCTTTTCTTCTCGATTTCAATTTTCATAGAATAAGGATGAAAACTTCTGCTTCTGTCATTTCTCATAAAACACTAGTTTCCTTAGTTTTAGGAGGGTTTACTCCTTCCCTCCTCTAATTTGACTTACTGAATTAATTCAGAGGACTTAATGAGTTTAGAAGAGGCTTTTGCTTTTCTAGGTGACGTTTTGACCCTTTAGCATAGAGTAGCTGAGATTAGCCCTTGGTTTTCGGTATTTTATAGTAGGAAATGATGCACTGTTTAGCTCATTTCATAAACTGAAACTCCTGGTATTTAGGTGATTATATTAAATTTCTCAAAGTGAAGAGTTACTGTTTCTTTGTCACTTGCTGGCCCAGCTCAACAGTTAAAGTTTGTTTTGCTCACACATTTGTACCTACACCTACTGTTTTCAAGTGCCTTAATTATTCAAATCTCTAGCTTCAAAGGTTTTTGGAAAAAGGGTGGGTTTACCTTCCAATTTTATGTTTCCACTATTAGTAATGTTTTAGGTATTTCACAAAATTTATTATGGCTCCACAGCTGTTAGTATTTAGTGAGTGTTGTAAGATTCATTTGAAAATGCACAGAGTTTCCATCCTCACACGGTGGAAAACATGATCAGTCTTTGGTCATCCTGTGTTTAAATAATTGGAATGGTAAGTGGTTAAAAATATACTACTGGAATTTTTGTATAATTTTAGTTTATAGTCTATTTTTTGTGACATGGATAAGAATAAAACTAGGAAAAGAAAATATAAAAACGAAAGAAGAATGACTCTCCTTTGTCACTTAATATGTGAAAATGAGTTAATTTTTACCATATGTATTTACTTATCACATAATAATGTTATTTTATGGAACTTAATCAGAAGCAACACAGGGTAGCAAAATCTGTCAAACATTGTATTAACATAAGTACCATACATACAATTCATTATGACTGTACAGTTGTTTACAAAATATGTAGGAATGCATCAGCTGGTAATCCAAGACCAGTGATGTCCTAAAAGTCTGTGAAAAGGCAAAGATGTAAAAAGAGGTGAAGTGATAGAAATCAAATTCTCCCGTTATGTACAAGAATCTGTGTACACCTTTAACTCCCCAACCTTGTTTTAGCTACAGCCCCCGAGGGTTCTCCACAGAATTATGGAAACTAGGACCGGCTGGAAACACTCTTCCCTCCATCCTGCCCGAGGGCACAAGATATGCCAGGAACCAGCGTGTCTGAAAGAAGAAAACTTGGACCCCAGTTTCAAAAGACCAGGGCCGTTTCCCTAATTTCTTCCCAATTAAAGCTATAATTCAAATGGGACAACAGCTGTCATAATAGAAGAAATCAGAACCATTTTTATGAGAGACAAAAAGGGTCTTTGGGGATTATCCTATCTACAGAATTGCTAATTAGGCCGTGAAATTCACAGATATGGCCAGAATTCCAGGTGTGTCCGAAAACTAGATGTGTAGATATAGAACTGACGTTTGAGATTCCAATAGGACCTCTCCATGAAATCCAGAACTCATACCTCAACCAAATAAAAGAGCACTGTGCTGTAGCACCTTAAATCAGCAACAGCTAAAGGGAGTTGTTTTATGGTGTAATAGGCTATAAAAACGTCCTTGTGAGAAATATCTCCCCTGGTTTCCTTTTTCCCTAAGGGTAAAAGGCATGATATGGATTTCTAACATTGGGAGGGACAAAATAAATAAAATTCCTAGAAGTGTATAGGTTTTCAATAAGTTGTTTACAGATAATTTTATATGGTTACCAGGCCCCACCAAGAATAAACTCAACATGCGTACATTCAATACTGCTGCCTTCATCTGCTACGCCTGTGTAGTGAAATGTGGGACAGAATGGATTTTATAACTAAATTCCAAAGGGTCTATTTTAATGTCTCATCGTAAAATTCCAAGTTCTGATGTTTTAAAATTCATCCATCCAACCTAATTTGCCCCGACTAGACTTAGCAATGACACCGATTCCCACTTGCACTCGTCTGGGCTATAATCTTCTGGTACTTCCTCACATCCTCTATCCCTGCCCCACTTCTGGCTTCAGGCATTATTTTATTTTATATATTTAACCTTTGGTAGTTTTGGAGATTGAAATCAGGATACCTCATAGGGATAAGCTCTGACACTGGGCTACATACCAACCACTTCTCATTTTTTCTATTTTTTTTGAAATAGGATCTCGATAAGTTGCTTGAGCTGGCCTCAAAATTGCAATTCTGCCCCAGCCTTCCAAGAAGCTCAGATCACAGGATGAACTACTACACTTTATTGCATGCATTATTTTATGTCCACTCTGCTGGGATATCCTACAAGAGCCACATCTGATTTTCTAGCCATCGGATGTATGCCCAGTGTCTAGTGCTGTTTCAGGCATATAGTAGACATCAATAATCTGAATTCACGTCATCCATGTGCAGATTTCAGAGTTTCTTGACAGACCTGAACTTCCTAAATATGGAGTGTGCCCATAGACCCCGCTAGGGGAAGGTAGGCCCTAAAACCTCAACAGATATTTATACCGTTAGCTTCCAACACCTGGGATATTTGTCCTCTCTTATTATACTGAAAGTAGGCAAAGATGTATTCACCTTGCTTTGTTCTAGTTCACTCAAGCTAGTGCTGTTTCTGTCATGGACAAACACAATGTCCTTAACAGTTTCGGAACATCTGTTTGTCAGAAAATACAGCAGATATTTCTAAATTATTAATTGGAAAGTAGACTGTTGAATAGGTATGAATAATAAGTTTTGCAAGAGAAAGAGGCTGAGAAAGATTAAGTAATATGTTCCAGAGTGTTCTGCTGCAAAGAGTTTAATGCAAAATTAAAATCTACATCAATTCAGAGTTCATATGTACAGTTGCCCTGCTGGCAGTAGTTTCAACAGTATCTACCTAAATTCAAAAGAAACTGTAACATCTCATTATACGAAGTTGGTGTTTTTAGTTAAAATAAGGATGGAAAGCTTAGAAGGCTGCATCATTATTTCTCATTCCCCCATCCTGGAAACCAATTATTTTAGAGAGAAATACATCTGCAAGATAATTCTAGGAAAACTGGCTATACATAAAAACTAATCAAAATATGTCTCCAAATTATAACATTCAGAAATTGATGTCATGTAATTAAACACCTAAATGAGAAAAAGCAAACTTTCAAATATTTAGAACAATACAGGTCTGGTGGGATTAAAAAGATTTGTTAAACAACATACAGAACTAGCAATACTTAGGAGTAATTAATTGTGGGAGACTGCCAAGAGACCAGCGGTCGGCATCCATCTTGAAATGTATCAGCCATCTTAAGAGTCTTGAGTTTAGTTTCAGTTTCTATCCTGAGTTAAGTTTCTATTTTCTCTGAGCTAAGTTTCTGTTTCCCGTAAATCATATGATGCAACCACATGCTATCGCCTGATGCCTGGACCTCCCTCGCGTGATATCTGGACCTCCCTCCGTTGCCTAGTTACCCGCTGACGTCAATCCCCACTCCTGCACTGTATATAAACCCCAGCTTTCTACTCAATAAACGAGACTTGATCAGATTCCTGTCTTGTCTCCATTTCTTGTGTCTCTTGTCTCTTTTTAATCCCCGCTCCCCCTCTAGAGTCTCCGTTGACTACCCGCGGTTCGGGACAATTAATTAATTTGTTATATTCAAAATTTTAATTTCTTTACAAAAATAGGTCTAAGAAAGACAAAACCAATCACAGAGTGGGAAAAGATATTTATAACACAAATAAGAGTAGTAGTATTGAAAATTGAACATAAACCATTCCAATCAACAAAACGTAACCACTGCACTGTTGAATAATTGGAAAAAGTTGATGAAAAGTAGAAATGTAAATGGACATGAAAAAATATCCATCTCAATAATTATCAGAACTTTTCCCCTCTGATTCTCACAATGAAACTTTACCTAAGTTATGAGATGTTAAGAGGCAGAACTAGATGGGATGATATAAGGTAAGTCTCTGCCCTCATAGGTGGATTCATGTTTTTGTGTGATTAATGATTTATTTGGTTATCTTGAGGATGAGCATCCTAAAATCCAGATGGATAGGTCTCTAGGTCTCCATTTCTTGCCATGTGACTCCATGTGTTGGCTTGAGACTGTCAGAAAGGTCATAACCAGATAGGGCCTCGCATCCTCGGACCAGAATCATGAACCAAAACAAGCCTCTTTTCTTTACAACTCAAACCACCTGTTGCTTAAGTTACAACAAAAAACAAAAGCAATGACGGTCACCTACATATTAAAGGAAGCTAAAATACCACCGTACATATACTAGATTGGAAAAATTTACACATAGATGATGCTTATTTGTAGAAATGAGAACTTGTATCCACCCATGGTGCTGCTGTCAGTGATGTAACCAATATAAAGAGCCATTCGGAAATTTTGAATAGATTTAAAATGCACTTGCTTAAAAATTCAGCAAGTATATTAGAGAAACTCTCACACATATGCCAAAAAACTATGTGTTACTTTGCAGTTTTCTGTTTTATATAAACATAACTGGAAACACTTTGTGTCCCTTAAGGCGGACTGTCACGCTGAGTGGATTTAGAATCCACCCAGGGAACTGATGCAGCGCACTGCTGGGCGTGTCTGGGGGCTGGGGAGGCGTGGCCTTGGGTCAGTGTCCGGTTCCTTGTGGGTCCCTTTCAGGCACCATTTCCCACTCAGCTTTCTGGTCAACATGAACTAAGCATCCTTATACCTCTTTGCCCTCTGCCTTGATATGTACTTGATATGGAGCTTGCTGAAATGAGCTGAATTCCCCAAAACTAAAATTGTGAGTCAGATTTAATGTTCTTTAAGTTCTGCATGTCAGGTATTGTGTCTTCTGATGAGACAGTTAATATACAATTTAAGGTTCATATATAAAATGATAGGGCTACATAAACAGGCTGTAGTTATGTAATCATATAGAATATATTATGGTAAGTATAACAATGCATGCTACTCATACGTAAGTCAACATATATTTCTCTGTAATTTATTTGGTAACCAAAGTAAATTGCGGAAGTGCATACAGACTAAGGCTCTTTATATAAGTACTTTAATACAGGAAAAGTAAACCTGCATATTATATACGGACACATGCAAATGTAACAATGGTAAAAAAAACATTTGAATGGGAGAACAAGCACAAAATCCATTACTCCAAGAAGCAGAATTTAAAATGAAAATGGAATCATGAGATTTCAATTGTAATACTTTATTCCATAGAGCTTGATGGTGAATTGGAGACTGTTCATTATGATTTCCATTCTGCTTTTCTGTTTGAAATATTACAAACTAAAATTTAAAACTAATAAAATATAATACATAAGCAAATGTTAATATCTCCAACTAATTACTTGTTATAAAAGCATATTTATAGACATAGAGGTATGACATAATCAGAATAGTACTGTGACAGATTTTATATATGCTTTCTTTGACTTAAATAAACACGCTTTTATTCTTAAGGGAAAGAGTAAGATATGGTTAAATAGAATGCTCAGTAACCTATGACTTTTCCTCCACTGCAGTTTAAGCTCGTGCTCTAAATGCTGTATCACCATTATTTGAGATTATGCCTTCCCTTCATTACTGTGGGCACACATAAAGGGCAAAGCAAGGTGTGAGGATGGAGAGGATCCATCACAAAGTTGGAGCATCTGATCTGATCTGATCTGTAGGGCCAATTCATAGACTCTCCGAGTAGACAGCATAACTCTGAGTTAAAGCTCCAGGCTAGAGAGGATTTGCATTAATTAGTCAAAAGAGGAATACTGAGCACAAAAAGAACCAAAGCAGTGAGGATAGAATCTGCGAAGTCTGATACAGTTCGCTGATCAGCCAAGTATCTCCACATGCCTGTGTGGCACTTCTTATATTAGTGGTTGTGGCCAGGTGCTTCCAGGAAATCAGGCACTTTAACTGCCAGGCACAAACACACAAATATAAATATAGTATGATGCCTAACTACAAAGCTTTAGGCAAATAATAATACAATTTATATATACATACATGCATCACCTTCACATATACACATATCTGCACATATATATAGGATATGTGTTTGTACATATATAATTATATACTTGTGTGTACATATTTTAATTGTTCTTTCTGAGATGGACATAAAAATTCAAGCATTCTTCTACCCTCCTGACACATATAACTGAATGCACATTTGAAATTCTCTGCAATATTCTCTTCCTGTGAAAAGAGGCTGACTAGGTGAATGCCCAATATTCACAAAGAATGTTTGTACAACTCTACCAATTTGTTTCTTTACATAGCGGGTTACCCTTGTAATGTCTCATTTTTGATTCGAGTGTGCCAATTTGTTCTCCTCTACTCTTCCTGGTATTCCAGACTTAGTGGTCCTCACTGACCTTCAGCAGACCTCTCCCAACACTGCCAGGCATAGTTCACCTTCATCCATGTACTTAGCATGGCCATAGGTTTTTGGCTTCTCAAAAAAGCAAAAACTGGATGACACCATGGTAGTTAGAAATTCAATAGATTGGGAAGAGAGTAAAACACCTTTGGAAGGCAGAAACAAGTTTATGTGTTTTTCAGTGCTTAGCTAAGTGTCTAAATTGTAAAGTCACGCAACATGTACTTAGATAATTACATCTACTCAAAAATTTTATCGATAATCCACTTCTCTGGGTCATAGAATAATACTGTGTACAAAGGTTTACTGAAGTTAAAATTGCCGTGGCATTGACGTGATTTGCAAGATGACATCTGTCACACTGACTCATTAACTGTTAATTCACGCTAACTCTTCTGTTAACTGTATTCTTACTCTACATATTTTGGAAAATTAGGAAATGAAGCTAGTATGAAAACACTTCTTTGGAGCAGGGGCAATAACAGCCTTGGTTCTGAGATAAAAATCAAGGCAGATGATTATTCTTTGAACGGAAAGTTGTGCTTGGTTTTCAGGTAGAAATTTTTATAAATGATTTTCTCCACTCAAATAGAGCCGATGTGTTTACCTCTCCCCCCTGCTTTCTCTGCTAAACCACAGATAAGTGTATCTGTGGAAAATGCAAGTCTGAAGCTTGATGAATATTTATAAGCACTGTGGAGGACCACCTGGTTGACTCCCTTGAAAGAGGAGCAATTGTCTCCATTATGGTTGAACCTGACCCTATTTCCATGTATTGATGCGTGCAGAGCTGGCTAGGACTTCTTCTTTTCCCTTCAGTTGACTTTAAGCAATGCAAAGTGGTCCAGTAAGATGACAGGGCAGAGTTTCTCTGCCTCCCCCTCACCCCCCAGTTCGCAAATAAACGTTATGTGAGCTGAGGTGGGATGGAGAGCTGTCTTCCACACTGTCAGCTGGGACTGAACCTCAAGATAAGAGGCTATGACTTCCCTGGGCTTCAAAGATTACACATCAGAGCTGAAGCACTGACCCCAAAACATTAGATACTATCTCAGTTGAGTTATGCAGATTACTCTTTCTGCATATCCTTCTCTCTGTATATTGCATGGGTTATTTCAGGCCTCCTATCTAGCCCAACTTACTGCCCTCACATGCTTCTCACCACTGTTAGTCACTTATCCTCAAGCCACTCCCTTCTTCACGAAGTAATAAAATCTGGATTGAGGACTGGGTTGAGGCCTTTGTTCCAGTGAGCCATGACCCTTTGGCTCTTCATAACTACAAATATGCCTCAGTGTCTTTACTCTTGCCATGGGTTGCACTAAATGTGGTAGATTAGAATTAATTCACTATAATATCAATAACTTTTCCATGGGATTTCAAACATAAACTTAGACATTGATGAGGGCCAGAAAAGGCTCTCTGTAAGCACCACAGAGTCACAGATACCTCCTGGGGTAGGAGATTGGGGTAGGGGAAAAACCAATCAAGCAAATGGGCATAACATCTCAAAGTCACAAGACCCAGAGCACACGCACAGAACCCAAAATCCAAGTTGACTGTAGTTACTAAACCTGGTACAGAGTACCAATCAGAAAATTGCTATTTTCACTTCTTCATTTACATCTGATGTGAACCTAAGCTAGCCTTCCATGGGTGCATTTAAATATGATGTCAGCCCAAGTGAGTTTTTGGTAAGACAGCCATCCCAGAGACCTTATTTGCATGAGGGAGAGAGCAATGTGGTAATTCCAGATACAAAAGATCCCTCCATGATCCTTGTGACAGCGATATATCTATTCACTGCCATTTCTCACTGCACAGCATATTTCTTTTCCACCTTCAGTAAATGCACATCCTATTTTTTGTGCAATTCTTTGTTCAGGACACCAAGAACTTAGAAAACATTTCTTTTCCTTTCCTGCTTTATTTTTAGTCTTTGTTCCCTCTGCCTCTAGATTAATATGATCCTGAATGCTAATGCCATAGAGCAGTCTATCTGTTCTTGAATTTTTGATAAAAGGCATAGAATAGTGTATATTCTTTTTATCTAATGTATTTAATGTCACACTGTGTTTACAAGATTGATCATGTTTCAGCAGGATTTTTTCAAGATTCACCTAGATGGATTTCATTCATTCTCATTGCTCTACTTTACTCCTTTGCATTAATGTACCAGAATTTATGTGTTTATTCTGCTGATAAAGACCACTGGACAGATTCTAGCGTGGATCTATCATAAAAACTTCTGCTATGAAGATTTCTGCATAATTTCTTTGATGAAAATACATAAAAATTTGTGTTCCTCATATAAACCTAGAACTAGAACTTAGTTATAAATATTCATTTGTACAATTTTAGAATGGCCAGGAGACTTTCAGCGTACTACAACAACTTAAATTCCCAGTGGCAACATAAAGATTTCTCTAGTTGTCTAATACCTTCAATATTTGGTATTTTTGTTATTTTCATTTTAGCTACTTTGATGAAAAACTTAATCTGTTAAAGAGAAAGGTCTTTATAAATATTCCTCACCCATTACCTTAGATGAACTTGGTTTTGGCAATGTTAGCTAGTTTATTCTTTCTTACTGAAATGCAGCTGGGGAAGAATGAGTGCACTCTTCCACTGAAGGACCTCCATAGTGAGTGGTACCCCACTCTCTCCGGCCTCTCCTAATGACAAATGATCTTAGTTCACAGTTGCCATGGTCTCCTAAGAAGGCAGTTTTGCTAAGACTGTTTTTGTAGATTCCTTTGGTAGAGATGCTACAGGATTTTCTCCATTAATTAGAACAAACTCTAATTTTAAACTATATTTCAGTTACTATGATGTTTATATTTCATTCACTGTTCGGAGGCAGTCTAGATGTGATGGCAATATGGCCCTTTCATAGTCTTAGAATTCTATTTTTCACTCCAAAGGTGGTTACTGAAAAACACGATGTTTTCTTTAGTAATTCACATTTCTAAAATTTCTTCTTAATCAAAAGTAAAAATCTGATGATGCAAATTTTTGTCTTTTGGAGGAGAAAAGAAAATCTTAGAGGGAACATGTAAAGATCTTGGTTATTTCCACCTTCTTTGTGCTTCTTTTTCTGTATTTCACTTCTTGTCTCTTCCAATTAATGGCATTCTACTTATTATTTAATTAAATAATAATAATATTTTACTATTAAATAAAAAGGGATGTGATTTTTCATATTTTATAGAAGTATCATTGCATTAGAAAAGTATTTCTGGGTAATAGAATCTTAATTTTGACTGTGAAATTTTTCCATTAGTTTGACTGTAAAACATTTCAAGTTTTTCTTTAAATTGTATTGAAGTGAGGTGATCGTTCATATTCTACAAGTAGATTTCATATTCAACTGAAATTTTACTGCAATCATATTTCAGTAACTAGTTCTAAGACATGAGATCTTTTGTGCACTTAATTTATAAACATATCCTTGAATTTTTTATTCATGTTGTCTTTTCCATGCAAGAATCTGAAATTTTAAAATGGCCAAATATATCTAGCTTTTCCTTTATATTTTCTGAGAATCCTGTCATGCTTAGGAAAATCTTCTTCTGTATAATTTTATACAAATAACCTCCTCTTAGATTTTCTTCCAATATTTTATTTTAAAAAAGAGAGTAGGGAGGCAGATGCAGCTCTGTCTATTGAGCTAAATTAAAGATAAGGATTAAATTATGCTTTCTCCTCTAGATGAATAATCAACTACCACAATATCATTATTAAATTAGCCAATCTGTCTCGCTAAGCTTGATTAAAATTGCACATATGCTCTTTCTGTGGATGATTGACCTATATAGATATGACTAATATATCTATGTATTCCTGTGACAATGTCACATTTTTGATTATCTAGATATTACAATTATCTAGAGGTCTCCTATTTTAACCTCTTATTACCAGTCAGTATTTGTATATTTCTTGACTATTCTTAGAAATTTATTTTTTCCATATTGTACTAGCCATTGTTCCCTAGGATGGGACCAAGGCAATGCATACATGATTATAAGAGGGGATTTGTTAGGTTAGCTTACATGATCAGAGGTTGGATGGACCCTCAGTGGACATATGCAGAGTGGAGAGCTGAGAAAATGAGCAGCTGCTCAATGCATGAATCTGGAAGCTTCAAAGCAAGAGGAACCAATGGTGCCTGGAAACTCCTTGGAGAGCTGCTGTGTAAGCCTAGACTCAAAGGCTAAAGATCTGAGATACAAAGCCAGTGGGAAATGAGAACACGCAAAAGAAAAAACTCACTCACTAAAGATGAGTAGAGCATCTGTGCTCCTGTGCTCCTTCCTCTTCTTGTTGTTCCATCAGGCTCCCAGCTATTGGATGGTGCTCCCCGCATTCAGGGCAGGTCAACCCATCCCTTCTCCCTGACCCACCTGCCAATCATCTCAGAAAACATCCTCATGGACACAGCCAGAAATATGTTTAAGCAATTTTCTAGGTCTGTCTCAAACTATTCTAGGTGACAACCAATATTAACCAAAGGACATATTTCTTCTAAAATAGTTTTATACAGCTTCACAGAAAACTTGACTGAGTTTGTAATTTGAGTTGGATAACATTTATAAATTAATTTTAGAAATACTGATGCATCTGTGATAGTTTGGTCATCAAAGTTGTTTTATGTGTTCCATGTAGGTTTTATACATTTACGCTTATATTCCTTATACTACTCTTACTGTACTTACTCTATACTAAAGAATGGTTGTGTTTTGTTCCTATTATAAATGGATCTTTTTCACTCTATTTTCAACCATGTTATGATTATATCAGTGAAGAAACTACTGAGTTTCATAAGGTTTCCAATCAGAGTTAATCCTAGGGCCACTTACAAGTGATAATCTTTTCTCTTGGAACTGAGATTTTGAAAAACTGGTCATGAGGAGTCTGAGAATGAACTGATAATGAAGCAAAATAGAATGGTAGCTTATGGACATAGCAGTCTTGGGGCTTTTGTCTGATCTCCTAGAAAAACCATGTCTGCATTCATTTCAGTTGTCTTTTTCAATTAATTGAGCCAATAAATTTTTCCTATTTTAATTTTACTTAAGTAAGTTAAATTCTGGGGATATAACTCAGTAGCATAATGCCTGCCTGGCAAGTGCAAGGTCCTAAGTTCAATTCTTCATAGCAAAACAATAACAAAAGCAAAAACAGGCTGATCAGTGAATTATTTTCTACTACCATCATGAGAAAATAATGACAAATACTTTGGTGAGATAGAGTTGAGTTTAAGGGACTTGCTGAAATCTTGATAAAGGTGTGTGGGATATATTGTATATTATTAAAAAGTTGACTTTTAAGACATATTAATACCATAACAAGAATGGGGCTTCCAAATGCAAGAATAAGAACAAAATAAAGCAGGTCTTTGAAATGATGATTAAATTCACTTATTCTACTATTTGTTGTCTTAGTTACTTTTCTCATTGGTGAAACAAGATACCCAACACTCAAAGCTAGAGGAGGGAAGGGTTACTTTGGCTCACAGTTAGTAAAGCTTCCAACCCACAGTCAGCTGACTCCAAGGCTGGGTGGCATAGCAGAGGGTCATGTCAGAGGAGAAACAGTCCATGACAGAGCAGGCAGGATGTACCAACTCTTCCATCTTTCGGTCCCTTTATATAACATTTAGGCTACAAACTTATTGACTAGTGCCACCCATGCCCAGGGTAGGACTATCTTTTATAGTAAATCCATTCAGCACCCTCCCCAGAGCTATGCTAATCCAACTATGAGACTAATCCGATGTCATATATCCTTAATTTATATTCACACCCTAGATTCAGCCGCCTTAAAAAAGCCCCAACTATAAGTGCCTGAGGACTCTGGGGGACATCTAGACACAAACCATGATGCTAGTATATCATATGTTTATATATTACTATCTCTTTTCCAAAGGACAGCTAATAAAGTTATAAGGCAATCATTATTTTATTACAGGCAATTTTATTAATGGAAAAGCAAACTAATTATAACATCAGTTTTATAATTGTGCTCTCACTCAAAGAATATCTAGCTTGAACACAGCTATGATGTTCTGCAGTTTGTCTCCCTTTGTTTATCCAGCTGACTTTTTTATTCGCAATCAGCTTCCTGAGAAATCATTGTATAAGTCTGGTTTTGTTTGTTTCTCAGATAAAGTCACACTGAGACTAATCATCATCTTTGAAATAGTTGATTATATTTGAGATTACATTTAGGAAACTACTTTGCTTCCAGTTGGAAAGTGACTGGGACTGTTACTTAATCAAAGTTAGGTAATTGGGAATATTTACCAACCAGAGTACCATAGCAGAATTTCTGTGTCATTTGGCAATTCATTTTTTTCCATTTCATTCTACACATGATTAATTGGATTAGTGCAGTGATTATGATGTAGGCATTTTTATAAACATGACCAACATGTTACTGGAAAAACGCACAAAGCTGTTGCTCTCATTGAACCTGAATTCCAAGAAGGAAAAATACCAAATAAATTTATAAACAAATATGAATAAACTGCAGATACATGTATAATATCAAGTGGTGGTAAGTACCACACAATTATGTGGACAGGGTGAGAAGTACAAAAAGTGATGGTGAAAGGAATAATGGTGCCCTTTTATGCAAAAAGGAATTGCAGTCATGAAGGAACCAAAGGGATATCTAAGGGCGTAAGCAGGTGCCAGGAAAGGAGGAGACAGTAAGACAGCAATATGCTAAGCATCGTCAAGGAGCCGCAAGAAGGCCTGGAGGATCAGAGTAGAACGAAGACTCTGGAGATTTAAAAGATCTAAGGTGAAGGGCTAGCTCATGAGGTATACGTTAGTTGTCTTAAAATATTTCTATGTTTTCATATGGAAATAGAATATAGAAAGGCTAGAGTAAAAAGTTATTACAGGCCTACAAGATGATTTGAGAGTAGACATTTATTTTAGTTCAGTACCATGTTAGAAAAATATAGAATGAATCATTTGATTGGAGCAGATAGAAGTACATGAAGATTAGGTGAATGTATATGTGTGCATGTGTGTGTGTGTGTGTGTGTGTGTGTGTGTGTGTGTGTGCATGCGTGCATGAACATGTATATGCGTGTTTGTATGTGTTAAAAAGGGGAAGTTCAGTTTCAGATAACACAGATCTACGAAATCAACCTAAGAGTAAATGTAAATTAAAATTTTGTGCACCAGGAATATCCAGGAAAATTAGAGACTAAAGATATTATACTGTCAGGAATTTTAAATACATGGTTGAAAATCAAACCCTAGGAACTAGATGAAGTCATCTAACTAAAGAGTATAGTCATTGGAGAGTTTATGAAAATAAAAAGGACTCACGAAAAATCTTTTGGAAAAAATTTTTTCCAAAAATAAGAAATTATTAGTCATGTTAAAAGCTATTAATACTTGGAGCAAAATGATTACTGAGAAACAACATTGAATTTTTTAGTGTAAAAGTTATTGATCCTAACAAGACTCAAGACTGAGAATTATATTTCAATGGAACAACCCTGATGGATGATTAGATTCTATCCCTGCACATTTTATTTGAGTTATTTTATAACCCTTTGTAAATGGTAAATAAATTGTGGGCTAATTCCGATTTTGAGGGAAAATTTTAAGTTTTTGACAATTTACTATGATTTTGGTGTCAATTTGTCAAGGAATACTTTTATCCGATTGAGGTAAAGACCATCTATTCCAAAATTCTGTAGAACTTTTATCATGAATAAGTGTTGGACTGTATCAGAAGCTTTTTCTGCATCCACAGAGACGATCTTGTGATTTTTTTGTCTTTGACTCTGCTGTTACTGTATATTGCATTTATTTAATTGCATACATTGAATCATCCATGTATTCCTGGAATGAATCCCATTTGGTCATGCTGTATAATTTTTTTGATGATTTGATATATTCTGTTTGCTTATTGAGGATTTTTTTTTGTCTCTTATTGAGGATTTTTTTCATTTATGTTCTTCAGGGAGATTGGCTTATAGCTCTTTTTTAGTTTCTTTTAAATTTTAAAAATTGAAAATGAGAGAGGATCCGGGGAAGATGGCGACCAGGTGAGCAGCAAGGGAGCGAACCTCCTTAATAAACACCACCAGCTCGAGACAGACTTGGCGAGCGTGAATGCCAGGACCTCGGCTGGGAAGTTTAAACTGGGCGTATTTCTCTGAGATGCCGGGGGAGATGTGGTAGGGCGGACCAGGCTGCCGGGGCAAGACGTGGGAAAGCCCCAGACGCTGGGAGCCAGGGACGATCCCCGCGGGGAAGAAGCTTGGCTCGGTCCAAGCGTAGTGGGAGCGCGGCCGCCTCGGTCCCTCCCGCCTCCCGAGCCGGTGCAGCCCCCCCGGCGACTCCCGACAGAGATCGGCTTGCTAGCGGCGGAGACGCCCGGCAATCCCACGTTTCGCGCGTGTCGGGCGAGCCGCGCGGAGGGCCCCAAACGCCGCCGGGAGCGGAGAGAAAGATTTGCTGGGTCCTAGCGCCCCGAGAATACAGACAGCTCGATCCCTCCCACCCCCCGACCCGGCGCAGCTCTCCAGCGACTCCCGACAGAGATCGGCTCTCTGGCGGCGGCAACGCCCAGCGGTCTCACGTTTCGTGCGCATCGGGCGGGCCGCGCAGAAAG
>PVLD010028031.1:0-19951 GCA_004027595.1 Dinomys branickii
AAATGTGGAAGCAACCCAAGTGTCCATCCACAGAAGACTGGATTAAAAAACTGTGGCATTTTTATATAATGGAATATTATTCAGCTATAAAGAAAGACAGTTTTGGGGACTTTGTAGGCAAGTGGTCAAAACTGGAGTCCATACTCATAAGTGAAATAAATCAGCGGTACATGTGCAGGCAACGTATTGTATCACTGGTATAAGAACCTGAGGGTGGGAATATAAACTAAGAGACATGAAGGAAATCTGTTCAAAAACAAAGAACAGATGGTATGAGGGAAAGGAGAAAAGAGAGAAAAATATGTGTACGTATATATGAATATACATGTATGCAGGAGGGCTAACATAGTTCTACTATTGTTTTATATTACTTAATGCTAAGGAATAATTGATGATGGGTTATTTGATCAATCTTGTATGTCTGTATGTGTTATCCTGAAAACACACTTCGAAGATATCAATATGCAAAGCAGCAACTATTGATTTTTTTTTTTGTCTTTGGTTTTTTGTTTTTTGTGTTTTTCTGTTGTTGAGAGGATTAATTGTCTGACCAATTTTGCAAGTCTGTATCTGGCTTCATATATATACATTTCGAAGATATCAATAGTTAAAGCACCAACCACTGGTGAGTCCATGTCACCTTGTCTGTAGATCAGTTTTGATTGTACTATTTTTTATGCTAATTGGTGTCTGTTTGTTAATATGTTTTTGTGCTTTTATTTTTTAAAAAAATAAAAAAGAAGCAAGATCCAATAATATGCTGCATCCAAGAAACATTTAAATGAAAACAAAATTCACAGACTAAAAGCAAAAGTATGTAAAATAATTCTCCATTCTACAGGGAACTAGGAAAAAAGCAGGAGTAACTATTCTATTTGCTGGTAGTGCAAATTGTAAGCCAAAACTGATCAAAAGAGACAAAAAGGGTCACTACATATTAGGTAAGGGTAATTTCCAAGAAAAAGAGATAATAATTATCCCAAAAATTCCACCGAAAGATTATAGAGTTAATATCCAATAAAAATTGGATTATTCCACAATACTTATGCACCAAATACAAGTTTACCCAACTAAATAAAACAATATAAACTGACATAAAAGACAAATATGCACTAACACGAGCACAGTGGGAGATTTTAATACCCCACTCTCACAAATGGATAGATCAGCTAGACAAAACATTAACAATGAAATATTAGAATTAAACCAAGCCAGTGAACAAATGAACTTGTTACATGTCTACAGAGTGTTTCACCCCAAAACAAGAGAATACACATTCATCTCAGATGGAAATGAACTCAGCTAAAAATAGACAGTATATTAACTGCCAAAACATGTTTAAATGTAAAGGGATTGAAATCACCACATGCATACTCCCTGACCATACTGCACTGAAAACAGAAATCAGTGACAAAGGAAACTACAAAAGCTACATTAAAACATAGAAATTAAACAACTTTATGAACAACAAAGGGGTCACAGAGGAAATTAAAGATGACATTAAATACTATATCCAATTAAATGATAGTACTAATACAACATACTCAAATTTATGGGAGGCAACAAAAGCAGTCTTATGAGGAAAATTTATAGTGATAAACGCACACATTAGGAAAACAGAATGAGCTCAAACAAACAACTAGTGTTTAATGGCAAACTTCCAGAAAAAGAACAAATCAAACCAAAGTCCACAGAAGAGAAGAAATTATAAAGAGAAAAGCAGAAATCAATGCAATAGAGATGCAATATCAATACAAAGAATCAATGAATCAATAAGTTGTTTCTTTGAAAAAAGTGAATAAAATTGATAAATCTTTAGCCAATCTCATCAAAAAGAGGAAGGGAAAGGCAGAAATTATAGCAATTAAGAAAGAAAGAAGGAAATCATGATGAAGCTGATGGAACTCCAGGAGATCATCAACAATTATTATGAAAACTTATATTCTAATAAGATGGAAAACACATAATAAATGGACAGGTTCCTAGACAAAATTGAACTACTAAGACTAACTTGAGAACATAAAAATTTTAAATAACCCAATAACAGCCAATGAAATTGAAAATGTAACTAAAATTTACCAACAAAGGAAAGCACAGGCCCTGACAGATTCACTATGGAATTCTACAAAAGAATTCAGAGAACTACAGTCAATAATGCTGAAAGTCTTTAAGGAAATTGAAAGGGAAGCGGAATTTTGAAAGTCATTCCTAAAAGCGAGTATTATCATGATTCCAAAGATAGAAAAACCACAACCAATAAACAAAATATCTACAGGCCAAAATCCTCCCTAATGAACATAGACACACAAAACATTAATAAGATAATAGCAAATAGATTGCAGCAAACCGTCGGGAAGATTACATATCATGACCAAGTGGGATTCATAACAGGGATGCAGGGGTGATTCAACATACAAAAATCAATAAGCATCATATAGTATGTTAACAGAACTAAGGACAAAAATCACATGATTAACCCAATAGATGCAGAAAAATCTTTTGACAAAGTCCAACACTTATTCATGTTAAAGACCCTACAGAAAATTGGAATAGATGGCCTTTATTGCAATCTTCTAAAAGCCATGTATGACAAACCAAAAGCTACTAATAACATATTAAATGATGAAAACTGAAACTATCCAATCAAAAATCAGGAACAAAACATGACCTCTGTTATCTCCACTCCTATTCAGTATAGTTCTAGAATCATTAGCCAAAGCAATTAGACAAGAACAAGACAAAAGAGAAAAAAGGATAGAAAAGGAAGAAGTTAAATTATCATTATTTGAAGATGACATGATACTATGCATAGATCCCAAAAACTCCACCATGAAATATTTAGAGTTACTATCCCAATTCAGTAGTGTAGTGGGATAAAAATTGAGCACACAGAAGTTAACGGCATTCCTATACACAAGCAACAATCTCAGAGAGAGACATTAGAGAAAGCACATCCTTTATGATATCATCCAAAAAACGAAATACCGAGGTATCAATCTAACAAATCATGTAAAAGATCTGTACAGTGAAGATGACAGCACCCTCTAAAAGGAGATTGAAGAGAATAATAGAAAATGAAAGATATTCCTGACTCTTGGGTAGGAAGTTCCAAGATAGGGAAAATGGCCATAATCCCGAAACTACTAAACAGATTTAATGCAATCCCATTGAAAATATCATTAACATACTGCACAGACCTAGAGAAAACATTCCTGAAATTAACTTAGGACCAAAAAATATGAAAAATAGCAAAAGCAATTATGATAACAAAGGCAATCAAGGGTCAGCATGACTGCAGATAGATGAAATCAACATAGTATTGGCCAAGAAAAAGGCCTGAGGATCATTGGAACAGAATAGATGTGGATGCATCTCCAAACATACTCAGCCACATTATTTTAACAAAGGAGCCAAACATGCAATAGAAGATAGTCTCTTTAATAAATGATGTTGGAAAAACTGGCTTTCCACATGCTGAAGATTAAAGCTAGATCCATATTTATCTCCATGCACTAAACTAAAAAAAAAGTGGATCAGAGATATAAATATTAAAATAGACATATTATATCTACTGGAAGAGAAAGTGTGCAGAAGTCTCAGAGACACAGTTGTAGACAAAGACTTCATGAACAAAACCCAGACTGAAAGGGAAATAGTACAAAGAATCAACAAATGGGATCTCCTCTTACTGAAAAGCTTTTGCACAAAAAAAGAATTCAATAAAGTGAAAAGACAACCCACAGAGTTGGAAAAAATTATAGCTAGTTGTTCCACAGACAAAGGACTTATATCCAGAACATATAAAGAACTGAAAAAAAATCAGCCCCCCCATTCAAGATCCAATCAAAAAATGGGCATCAGAGATGAATATGCACTTCCCAGTTGAGGAAATACAAGTGGCAAATAAATACATGAAAAAATGTTTAACATCACTGGTCATTCAAAAGACGAAAATTAAAACACTGAGATTCCATCTCACCCCAGAAAAATGGCTGTCCTCATTGAACCAACTGGTAACACATACGAGATGGCCTTTGGGCAAAAAGGAACCTGGCTGGTGCAGCCATTGTGGAAGTCACGGTGGAGATTCCTCAAAAGGCTGGGACTGGAGATCCTGTTTGACCCAACTATTCACTTTCTGGGTATCTTCGCATCCATGTTTATAGAAGCACAATTTATAATAGCTAAATCTTAGGAATAACCCAGATGTCCATCAACCAAAGAATGGATAAAATTACATTCTTTAAATATAATGGACTCCAGTCAGCCATAAAAAAGGATAAAATGGAGTCTTTTATAGGTAAATGGATGCACCTCAAGACCATACCCATAAGTGAAATAAATCAGACCTGCATGTATAAACATCATATTGTCTCACTAGTGTGAAAAAATGAACAAGTAAATAAGATCTGAAATGTACAATAGATATTGTGAATTGGGAAGAAACTGTTCAAAAGAAAAAAGTGTGATGGGGAAAAGTGAAATGAAAGAAAAAAAGAAAAATATACATATATATAAGATACATAAGACTGTTATACAGCTAGTTTCTCTTAGTTCATTAAAAAAAGTCTTGTGCTAATATTGTACAAATAAATACACGTATATATCTTCTACTCTGAATACCTACTAGGAAGATGACAATACACACTGCATCAACTATTGCAACTGTCCTAATAACCTGTTTTCAAATTCGGTCTCATTGTTATGTTCATCTGTTTTAAAAGAGAAAAAGCAACCTAGATGGGGGAAAGGAGAAAAGAAGGAAGGGAAATGTATGTGTGTGTATATAAATACACACATATATTGTGTGTGTGTGTGTGTGTGTGTGTGTGTGTATACATTATGTGTGTTTATATGCTGTTTGCAATTCTGTATCATTTTTATTATTTTTGCACTGTTTTGTTTTTGTCCTTTTTGTTGCTATTTTACTTTATTGTATTTTTCTCTTTAAAATTCAGAAGAAAATATTTTTTCGGACAAATTAAAAAATTTCCTCTCAAAATGCTCAAACTTCATTCTACAGAAGAATTTTAAAACTTTAAAATTTGTATGAACACATCTCTAAAGATAATAAAATTTGGATACCCAGGACAACTGGGGCCCAGATTCATGTATGCATACACACTCTTTGTAGGCAGACTGACTGGAACCCAGAGATCAAGGACAGCCAACCCCAGGCACAGGCACACACATGCCTTTGGAATGTGGAAATATTAGCATTACCAGCAATGTGGAATGGTCTGAAGAAGTAGCAAGGAGAAAGCAGTTGGCTCTGGAGAACTCCAACAGAAGACCAGTCCCAGCTCCCACATCCAGAGGCCAAGGTCAGCTCCATACCCAACACAATTCCAATGGCAAACTTGGCTGGAGTATTCAGTGCATTTCTGGGATCTGATACGGGCACCATCACAGCTGTAAACACTGCTTTCTTTCCCTTGCTCTTCTGATTGGCTGTCCTTTTCCTGTCTGATAGGGTGGCCTCTTGTTTTGTGTTTCCTGGTTATTTTTGTCTGGGTTTTTTTGTTCTTCTCTTTTTTTGTTTGCCTTTTTCTTCTTTTCTTTTTCTTCTTCTTTTTCTTCTCTTTTTACTCTTTATGTTTGTTACTTTTCGTTTTCCATACTGATATTGTTTCTCTCTTTCCTCAGCTACCTCTTGAATTTAAACTTGCAAGTGAATAAACATTGTCTCTTCCCTTTTGCATTACTCCTTCCCATTCTATTACATTCTTTCCATTCTGTGTCTTCCAGTTTCCCAAACCTCAGGCAATCATTCCTTGATCTCCAGCTTTGATTCTACTCTACTTGACTTCATTTACTATTTTATCCTATCTCCTACCCATCTTAGCCTTCCCCCAACCCATGATAGCAGTGTAAAATTACCCCAGTAAGGGAAAGTCACAGCATAAAAGTACATGGTGTATGTTCAATTTTGCTATATAACTTTACAGTATGCTCTTGTGGACAGAGGTAGCAGTCTAATGGTTAGTGTAGTTTCTCAGTACTTAAGCTATACTTGAATCTATTGTTACTATTAGCTGTACTACTTTAGCCAGGGAGTCATACATATTATAATCAGTTTTTTCTTCCTGGTATGATACCACTGTGATTGTAAGGGGTAACAACCATAACCAAAGTCCATTATCGAAGGAATAGGTGCTGATCCAAGTAGTCAATTTGCATCTTTTACAAATTGGAAACATACATTCTTGAGACAGCTATAAAGAACCACCTACATCTACAAGACACCCCTGAAGAACAGACATCTCCTAAGGAAGCCTCAGTACAATTGAGAAAGCCATCTACCATAAGAAATTGGCAAATGCCAACACAGAAAAAAATAAAATAAAAAATAATAAAATAGAAAGTGAAGAGATGTAGAAGCAAAATGCAACCCCAGACCCCTGACTCACCCAGGACAACCCTGGATAACAATGAGACAGATGAAATTGAAAATCAAACAAGGGAACTTTCTGAAACGACAGCAACAGAAGTGAAAAAACAAGTGGAAAAGGTGACAGAGAAAACAATCTGTCAGGTACAAAAAGAAATGAAGCTTGAAGATATTAGATAAGGCCCAGATAAAAGAATAGGTGAGCTTAGATAATAGAAACAAAAAATGTCCAACATAGAAAACAATATATAACCCATGAAACAGATCCAAACAGAAATCCAAGAGATTAAAACTTCCACTAAAAAGTAAATATAGCTAGAGATGATTAAAAATCAATGCAACAGCTACAAGAAGAAACAAAGAAGAATAATATTAAATTGATTTGGGTCAATCAGAAATCTGGACCAAGGGCAAATGCCATGACAGAAAACTTCCCAAGTGTAGATAAAGAATTTGATCTACAATTAAATGAGGCATATAGAATTCAAAAGAGCCATGCCCAAAATAAAACTACACCAAGACATATAATATTCAACGTTCTAGATATTCAGTGCAAAAGCAGAGAAGTAAAAGCTGTTAGAGAAAAGAAGATAAAAGAAATCCCATCAGAATCATGGCAGACTTCTTAACACAAACGTTTAAGTCAAGAAAAGCTCTGAGTGAAGTGTTTCAAGTCCTGAAAGAAAGAAACTTCCAACTAAGATAAATGTACCCTGTAAAGCTATCTTTTAATATTAACCAAGAAATAAGGTACTTTCATGACCAAGAACAACTGAAGAAATTCATAACAAACCAAACCTATAAAGAGTATTGACAGACATACTAAAAAGAAGTAAAAATGACCACAATTCCAAGAGCAGCACAAAGGAACCAAGAAGGAAGTCAAGAAACTAAAAAGAAGGAAAAAGGGAGGGAACCTGCAGGAGGAAAATATCATGACAAAGACCATCCAGTATACATCAGTTAGAACCATCAGTGCAAGGGGCCTCAATTAACCAAAGAATAGAGACAGCCTGGCAGAATGAATTAAGAAGCAAGATCAAAGATTGTACTGCATACAAGAAACATATTTAACTCAAAAAAGGAATTCATTGACTGAAATTTAAAGGCTGGAAGAGAAATTTCCATGCAACAAGAACCCAGAGAAAAGCAAGGAGAGCTATTCTCTTTTCAGATAATGTGAAATTCAAACCAAGAATGATTAAAGGGATAAAGAAGGCCACAACATAGTTTTTAGGGGAAAACTTCTATAGGAAGATATAATAATCATAAATATGTATGCATCAAATAGAGGACCACCCAACTTTATGACAATTATTAATAGGTATGAAAATTGAAATAGATGATAACAAATTGTAATGGAAGACCTTAATACTCCCTTGTCACAAAGACATAGATCAATTAAAATCAGCAAAGAAATATTACAACTGAACCAAACCTGTGAACGAATGGACCTAGTAGATGTTTTCAGATTGTTTCACCCAAAATCTTCAGAATATGCATTTTTCTCAGCTGCACATGGGATGTTCTCTAAAATAGACCACATGCTTGAGCACAGAACATGCTTAAGCAAATGCAAAGGTATTGAAATTGTCCCATGCATATTATCTGACCATAGTGCAGTGAAATTGGAAGTTACTGCAAAAGAAACTGAAAAAATCCATAAACACATGGAAATTAAATAACAATCCTAAACAATCAATGGGTCACAAATGAAATTAAAGAAGAAATTAATCAATAACTACATCTACTCAAGAATGCAGATACAACATATCAAAAGTTATGGGATATAATGAAAGCAGTCTTATGAGAGAAATTTATAGTGATGAACTCATATATCAGGAAAAGAGAACAAGCTCAAATAAACAACTGAATATTGAACCTCAAACTTCTAAAAAAAAGAGCAAGTAAAACACAAAGCTCATATGAGGGAGGAAATTATACAGATAAGACTCAAAACTGATACAATAGGCACTAAAATATACAAAAGATTAGTTAATTGAAAAGCTGGTTCTTTGAAAGAATAAATAAAATTGATAAACCATTAGTTGACCTCATCAAAAAGAGAAAAAGAAAAACATAAATCAAGCAAATTGAAATAAAAATGGGGAAATCACAACAGGTCCCACAGAAATCCAGCAGATCATTAATATCTACTATGAAAACGTGTAGTCTAATGAGCTGGAAAACAGAAGAGAAATGGACAAATTTCTAGACAAAATCAATTTGCCAGAAGTAAATCAAGAAGGTATATAAATTCTAAATAAACATCTATCAGCCAATGAAATTGAAAATGTACTTAAATATTTACCATCAAAATAATCCCAGGCCCTGATGGATTCACTGTTGAATTCTACAAAAATTTAAAGAACTAATGCCTCTAATGCTGAAACACTTTAAAGATACTGAAAGAGAAGCAGTACTTCCAAAGTCATTTCTGGAAGCAAGTATTGCCCCTGATTTCAAAACTAGAGAAGAATCCAACCAAGAAAGGAAACTACAGACCAGTCTCCCAAACAAACATAGATGCAAAAATCCTTAATAAGATAATGGAATACAAATTGCAGCCAATCATCAAGAAGATTATACATCGTGACCAAGGAGGACTCATCCTAAGGATTCAGAGATGGATGAACATATGAATTCAATAAATGTAATATACCATATTAATAGAACAAAGGACAAAATCATGTGATTA
This sequence comes from Dinomys branickii, assembly GCA_004027595.1. Lineage (NCBI taxonomy): Eukaryota > Metazoa > Chordata > Mammalia > Rodentia > Dinomyidae > Dinomys > Dinomys branickii. The sequence continues at coordinate 9,090 of PVLD010028031.1, forward strand.
TTTTAATAGATGCAGAAAAACCTTTTGACAAATTCCAGCACCCATTCATGATTAAAAAAGAAAGCCTACAGAAAGTTGCAATAGATAGTCTTTACCTCAATCTTATAAAAGTCATCTATGATAAACCAATAGCTAATAAATGGACAAAAACTGAAAGCTGTTGGTTGTGGTGGTGCACGTCTATAATCCCAGCACTCGGGAGGTTAAGGCAGAAGGAATGTTTGGAGTTTGAGACCAGCCCGGGCTACAAAATGAGTCCAAGGCCAGCCTGAACTGCATAGCAAGACCCTGTGTCAAGACAAAACAAAACAAAACAAAACAAAACAAAACAAAACAAAACAAAAAAAACACCTGAAAGCTACCAATCTAAAATCAGCAACAAGGTAGAGATGTGCATTACCACCACTCCTATGCAACATAGTTCTGGAAACATTAGCAAGAGCAATTAGACAAGAGGAAAAAATAAAAAGGAATAAATATAGGAAAGGAAGATAATTACTAAATTAAATTATTGTTATTCAGAGATGATGTGATATTCTACATAGAGGACCCCAAAAACTCCACCAAAAAACTTTCAGATCTGATATCCAAATTCAGTAGGGTGGCAGGATACAAAGTCAACACTCAAAAATCAGTAGCATTCTTGTACACTAGCAATAAACACAGAGAGAAATTAGGGAAAGAACATCTTTCATGGTAGCATCTAAAAAATTGAAATACTTAAGTATCGATATAACAAAGAATGTCAAAGATCTGTATAGTGAAAATTACAGTTCCCTAAAAAAGGAGATTGAAGAAGATTTCTGAAAATGGAAAGATATTCCTTGCTGAGGGATAGGAAATACCGACAGTGAAAATGGCCATACTCCCAAAATTGCTATACAGATTTAAAGCAATCCCAATCAAAACACCAATAGCATACCTCACAGATCTAGAGAAAACACTCCTAAAATTCATTTGGAACTAGAAAAGGCCTAAAAGAGTGAAAGCATCTCTGGCAACAAAGGCAACTCAAGGTACATCACAATTCCAGTTCCAGACCTCAAATTATATTACAAAGGTACCGTTGTAAAATTAGCCTGATATTGACCAAAAAGAAAAGAAAAACATGCCTGAAGATCAGTGGAATAAAATAGAAGACGTAGAGGCAACCCCAAATGCATTTAGTCACCTTACCTTTGACAAAGGAGCTAAATTATTTCACTGAAGAAAAATAGTCTCTTTACTAAATGGTGCTGGAAAAATGGATTTTCTACATCTGAAGAATAAAACTAGACCTATGTCTATCGCGGTGCACTAAAGTCAAAACTAAAGACCAAAGATCTGAATATTAAATAGAACACAAAATTTACTGAAAGAGAAAATAGGCAGAAATCTCAAAGATGTAAGTGTAAGCAGAAACTGCGTGAACAAAACCTAGACTGCAAGGGAAATAGTATGAAGAATCAACAAATGGGATCTCACTTTATTAAAAAACTTTTCCACAACAAAAGAAATCATCAATAGAGTGGAAAAACAACCCACAGAGTGGGAAAAAATATAGCCAGTTGTCCCACAGACAAAGGATTTATATCTAAAACACATAAAGCTTTGAGAAAAGCAGACCCCTAAATTCAAAGGCCCAATCCAAGAATGGGCATCTGAGATGAATATACAATTTTCAAGTGAAGAAATACAAATGGCAAGTAAATATATGAAGAAATGTTCAACATGTTCGGCCCTTTGAGAGATGCAAATTAAAACAACAGTTCGATTCCATCTCACCCCAGAAAGAATGGCTGTCATCAAGAAACCAACCAGTAAAAAATGCTGCAAAGGCTCTGGGAAAAAAGGAAACCTTCTCCACTGTTGATGGGAATGTAGACAGCTAAAACAACTATAGAAATCAGCGTGGAGTTTCCACAAAAACCAGGATTAGAGGTCCCATTCAACCCAGCTTTTCTCTCTTCGGGTATCTTTGCAGAAGATTTAAAAACATCATAGTACAGCAATATGTGCTCCCATGTTTATAGTAGCACAATTTGTAGTAGCAAAATCTTGGAAACAACTCAAATGCTCATCAACCGAGGAATGGATAAAAAAGTTGTATTTTTTAATAGAATGGAGTACTATTCAGCTATAAAGTATGTTAAATAGGAGACTTTTATAGGTAAATGAATACAACTCATCTTACCCGTAAGTGAAATAAATGAGAACTGTGTATGTAAACATTATATTGCCTCACTATTGTGGGAAACTGAACAGATAAACAAGATCTGAAATGTACAATAGATATCATGAATTGGGAAGGAAGTGTTCAAAAGAAGAGACAAACTCTGAAAGGAGAAAGGAACAGAAGAAAAGTTAAAAAAAAATGTATATGTATACACAATATAGTTAAGATATACAGCTAGTTATACAGCTAGTTTCTCTTAGTTCACTAAAAGAAAAGATGTTGCTAATATTGTTTGGACAAGATATCATGTACTATGAGTAAACAAAAGACAATATAGGATAAAGTGTCCTAGTGACCTGTTGTGAAACTCAGTATTACATTTGTCTTTTTCTCTTTAAAATTAAAAAAGCCAAAAACAAAGTGAAAAGGAAAAATAAATAAATATATCTACATAAGATAGTTATACGATAATTTTTATTAGTTCATTAAAAGGAAAGGTTTGTGCTTATATCATTTGATCAATTTTTCATGCCTTTATCTTGTAATATGAGCAACTACCTTGAAGATAACATTATGCAATGCTACAGTTACTGTCCTATCTTGGTTTGAGATATTGTATCAATCTTTTTACTGTTTTTCTCCTTAAAAATAAATAAATTTGCTCTCAAGACAATGGATGACTTAGAATTATAAATAACATGTTAAAAGGATAAATAACTTGAAAAGTGTGGAAGAGCTAGAAAATAGGAAACTCATATGCAGTTCACACAGTGACATGCTATGAATGTTGAACTTGATTCTTCTCTCAAATTTCTGCCCCAAGTGACAAAAAGACACCTTGTTTGTTGTATCTACTATGAGAACCCTACAAGTCAGTGATATACTTTGAAAGCAAGACTCAAATATGTATGTGATGACAAATATTAATTCATTGATAGGATATTAAAATCATTTAATTTTTATCACATATGTAATCCATTTCAACATAGGTTGTTTCGCTATTTCTCTAAAAAGTTATACTTATTATAAAACTATAAAAGTGTACAGTATGTTTCACTAAAATGTTTTGTTAATACAAAATTAATAAATGTTTGCCTTTTTAACCCATTTCTTAAATATTTGTTTTTGTTTAAACTTCTGAGAATTATTCCTCCCCTTTTACTGTTTATACTTTCAATAACACTTGGGTCTCAATAATGTCACTGAAATATGTGAGAGAAATTTATATGAACTTAATGTTATTTTTAAAATTTGGATCTGAGAAAGAACTCTAAAAGGAACAAACACTTCCTCAAGCACAGGCTTGTGTAAGTATAGCTGTTAGTCAGTCTTCTACCTCCATCTGGTGGTTGTAAGTGGTATGACCTAAGGAAAGTAGTTCTGGCACTAAATTATAAACATATTTTAATGTACAAATATTTTAATGAATTATTTCATTTGGCTCTTAGAAAACAGAAAAATATCTCTCTTCCCACATTTTAATGCTTTCAAGGTTCAGGAAAATAGAAAAAAGATGTACTTGATACATTTTCTTTTTCATTATCTTACTATAATATAAATTGGACAAACCAATATAAAGTATTCACATTTTCCAAACAATGACTAACATTTCCTTTGATTCACTTAATATCTGTAAGCATTTTAAAATCTTATAAGCATTGGTAAGTTTTCTGAACAAAGCAAAAGCACTTTTAATGTATCTGTTTTGCTTTGCTGTTTTTTCACTGTAATAATTTTGAAAATTAATGCTACAGGCTAGTAGGTGAATTCACACCATTCATAATTCAAATGAACCATAAAGTGTTTGCTTTTCCTTTTTCACTAACCTTCTCTGGTGGGGTATAGCTCACAACTAGAACATAAGTATTGCTTGGCAGACATGATAAGCACCTTATTCCATTCCTTACAACTCCAAGGACAGAGATTGAAACAGGAATTATGAAAGTATCCATACGAAACTCAAACCTATCCATTTTACTTTTCTTTTCTGAGGAATCTTCTCCCCTGAAGATTGTGTCTGCATTTCTGAGTTCCTTCACACAGTAATTGCTGGGTCATTTGAGCATTAAGCTTAGACTGAAAATATGGAAATAAAACTTGTGTCGCCCTCTAAGGACACCATCCACAGACCTGCCAGCGCTGAGCTCCTCCCGCCTGACAACTACTAACACCTAATAAGGGAGGGTCCGCTGTCCCGGGGCAGGACAGCAAGGGGGACACTATCCAGCGGTCACACCGGTGCTGTTCTCTGGACCCCACTGCACTGTCCGATCTGCTGCTGTATCAGCCGGTTTGCCAATGACACATTAATTTTCATTAGAATGACTCTGTTCTAAAATGATTTTAAACTTGATAGTGTATTTCTTCTAACACTGTTCGATTTCAAAGTTTTTGTTCTCTTCTTCCTTTATTGTTCCATGAAAATGTTATATTTACTTCTATACACCTACTAAAAGTCTGTTGGAATTTTGTCAGGTATGACCTGAACTCTAATTTTCAGTCAGAAATATTGAGAGTGCCACAGTCTATTGAGTGTTCAATACTTTTCACAATTTTTGTATGATTACTCATTGGTTGGGTATAGAAATATGATGAATATTTTACTGTCCCATTATATTTTGGAGACTTACTCAACTCATGAATATTTCTAATTGGGTTTTGTGTATTTCTGAATTTTCCCTAAGGATATTGCCACAGGATGAACATCATGGAGCAGGAGATACGCATTAAATTCCAAGTATATGGAGAAAATGAAAAGGCTTCTCAAGATGGCAGGACAGGGGTAGGCAGGAATCATGGGAAATCATGAGCCCTTGGTGGGAAGATCAGTTGAAATACAATAAAACACACTGAACTTCACCGAATGAATGAAGAGGTGATAAAAGCTAAGAGAGATGATAACAAAAGTAACCTGATGGAAGTGTGTGCTGCAGTTTAATTTGTATTGAAAAAGCCTGCTTTGGCCCCACCACAGTCATAAGAAAAATAAAATATTTTTCAAAATGCAGTAAGAAGCATAAGTAATTATGTTAATGTCATTAGAATTCATTCAATATTGTGGCAGAACTATTTTATATTAACATGCATAGAAACTCAAAATCAGCTCAATAAATAACTACAGATTGTGTTACTGTATACTTCATTTATTAATCTTAATAACATTTCATTATCTTTAAGATATTAATAACAAAAGTTACTTTAACTCTATGGGCCAGTATGGCAAAGAAAGGCAAATGTATCTATTGTAACTATTCAGGAGCTAAGGAGCTCTGAGAGGTCCGTTAGTATTCCACACTCGGCTCTTATCTTTTCCTTATGAAATACAACTAGGTGTGTTCGGATTTCAGTGAAACCTCAGGGAATATTTTACTCAAATGCCAGTGTCTAGTGATCTCTGAAGATTTTAGACTTTTCCTTTTCCTTAGCAGCAGCCATTCCAAAAAATAGTGCACATTATTCTGGAGAAGGCAAGAAGGGATTTTATAAGGCATAGTTGTAGTCATCTGTGAGTCCTTCTTAAGATGTCTCAGCTTCCGTTACAATCACACATATATCAGAGGGGTTTTTTTTGCCTATGAATCAATATCATCATGAGATTCAAACTAGATTTCCCTGGTGAAGAAAACTGCATTGCTAATAACAATATAATCATGACAGCCGAATATGAGCCCAATAATTCTACTCATCTATTTTAAACTGCAAGAAGCAAAAAATATTGACTTGAAATTTGGATCCTAAAGGGAAGAACAGACTCTGGACAAAAGTTGGAAACAAGCAGAAGACAAAGTCATCCCTGGAGGCTGCCAGGCTGGTTTTGTTCTTTTCCCACTCCTTTTCTGTCTTCCCAGTGACTGTGTATGAAGCCATGTTTCAAACTTTGAAACTGTTTAAACAAACCTCAGCACTTCTCAGATTTGTGACCATGTGTGAAAAATAATTTCCTCTTGTCTTGCATTTCTATATTTGTAATTTGATGATAGTATGAACCACTTGATAAGATCATTGTGGAGATAGAATTCATACCTGGGAAGTATATGCACTACAGAATGCAAATTGTAGACATTACAAGTAAAATGATTTCTTTCTCATGAAGAACATAAGACACTCTAGGTTTTGTGCTGGATAGCAGCACATGTGTCTAAAGAAGACGCTTTCATAAAATTTATATTGAAACAAAGTGTGTCTTACTGCAACCAAATTAATGCAAACCTTACATATAAAACCATAAGAATTACTTCAAAACTAAACTATTTTGTTACAGAGGGCATTCACACAACATAAAGTGTTTAGGAAAGATGACAAAATATATAAAAATGTTATGTTTAGATTATTTTGAGCTTTAGGAGAAAGGTTGATCAATTTTAAATTTTTCCTTTGGTGAAATTTCCACATTTATATTGACATTTACTGCCAATAAAACCACAGAAATGTATTTTTTAAAAATCATATGGGAAGGTACTACCCGATGTCAGGACTTGCAGATGGAATACCAATCTTCACATAGGTCTTCCTTGTGTGGCGACTTGTCCCAGTTTTTTTGAGGTATAAGATACTGAGTGTCACAGAGGACAAATAGCTTGCTGAATATCATACATAGACTAATGGTCAACGCTGTGACTGAGGCAATTTTTAAGCTGTGGTCAACTGGTTAACACTCTTAGCAAGCAGTGTAATCTTAGATGGCTGAAGGAAAAGTGTCTCAAAATTTTTACGGGACACTTATTTACAGGCAAATGAAATAGTTATGCTTCCCCCATTATTCCCACTATGTACAATTAAAACTCCAAAGTATTGTATATGTAACAGAAATTTTACTTAAAGGAACAGCTTTAACAGTGAGTAGTAAAACTGGGATATACCTCAGCAGCACAAACTCTGCTTTGAAGCGCAATGTCCTCATTTCGATTCCAGGAACCAAAAAAAAAAAAAAAAAAAAAAGGTAGGAAAATGGAGATCAGTTACAACTATTGAAATTGATGAATAAAATGGCAGGGAACTCTGACTTTTCTAATTGCTGTGCACAGCTCAGATTTGCAACTGCAGAAAGTAGCAAGCAGAAACACCAAAAGGTGCAAACAGAAAAAGCCCTAGCATTTCTGTGATATGTGACAAGGGTAAGAAATGGTTTTCTAGGGGTTGGGGATATAGCTCAGTGGAATAAGCGCTTGCCTAGCAAGCGCAGGGTCCTGAGTTTGATCCCCAGTACCGCAAAAAAAAAAAAAAAAAAAAAATGGTTTTCTTTTGTTACAGCAAAAATAAAAAATCAGGTTGAACTCCGCATGAGATCAAAGAACTCATTCAAAACAAGTGGAGTTTTAATTAACTTTAATTTAGAACCAATTGGACCAGTCATTGCCCCTCATTCCTGATCAGAGAATGTGGCCCTTCACTGCCTTTGTTCTCGCCTTATATACATTTTTGGTTTCCATGTTAATAGATTGGAATGTTTAGACCTGGCCACAGTTGCTTTCCTTGCACCATGTGACCTGGTCAGGCTCTGGCAACAATGATATATACTTCAACAACTCAGGCAAGGGGAAGAATTCCAGGACAAAGTCAGGACTGCAACATTAACTCTTTACAACCCCTCCCGGATGTTTTTCAAGACACATTTTGAGGGTTGTCTATCTTAAAATCATGTGCTAAAAGTCTCCAACCCTTACATTTCCCCCTCTATGACATATTTTTTTCTTTAAGAAATACAAAGTATGTCATATGATGGTGGCCTAAGTCCAACAGGGTCAATCTGAGGGCACTTGAGGGTGTAGCTGCACAGGTTTTTTTCTTGATCAGTTAGACTGGAGGTCTTTCCTACTGCTGTAGCTAAAAAATAACTAGCATTGTCAGAACAAAAGTAAGAGACACAAGCATGTTAATAAAATCAGTCCAATGTAGGATCCATGGCAGGTCAGTTGGCAGCGGACTTTACCATGGGCTTGAAGATCTTTCTTTTTTTTATCATGGCCCCATGTTCCAGGATGGCACCACAGCAGTGTTTTATGACCTGTAGTACACAAACATATCCCATGTTCCTAACTATACTGGTACGCCTTATTTATCAATTTTTTTCCATGTATTAATATCTTATAGTCATACTTTTCTCTTGGTTGTTTAAGACCAAGTTAAAGTGAGACGTGTACTGATTAAAATTACTGTCTTGTTACCTATCAAGGTCAGTTAACTTTCCTCAGGATTTATCTTGGAACTATGTACAGTACTTCTCAGTACTTCTGTCAGTGTCAGCCATCAGGATGAGTCATGGCCTTTGCTCAACCAAGTTGCTTTCTGTGAAAGCTTGGGAGACCTTTTTCTCCTGGTGACACTCCTTAGGCACACTATACACCATACAATCATTTTCCTCTGTGATCCCATAATCTCCTTGATCAGAAGGTCAGGGACTCAACCAAGTTATGATGCTGCAGCAGAGGTTCTCTTACATCTTGGCTATTAGGTACCAGAGATCCATGGTACATGCAAAAACTTACATCTTACCTTGACAATTACCATCAGTCACATTAGGCAAAATAGCTATCCCTTTTAACTTTATATCAGCTTTTCCCATTACAAGATCAATTGTTCCCTTAAAGAGAATTGGGGTGGGTTTTTCACCCCAGACAGAAGTGACTTTGCAAGCTGCAGGCAGATCTCATCCTGTACTTTGGAATTCAACAGGCATACAAACAAAAACTCATTATTAGCAATTTGTTAAGTTATTTATTTATTTTGGTTGTTTATCCCTGTAATATCTTCTAATTTCTGAAGCTTGTGACACCTTTGTCACCTTACATAGGTCAATGGGATAACAAGTTGCAGAAAGAAGCCCTTTCAAAAGCCTGATGATTTTTCCCATGTTTAATCTCATTTATTTCTCAGCCACCCTTAAAAAAAGTTTCTCTCTCTTCCAAAGTAAACAAAGTTAACATCTGTTGACACTCACCCCAGGTGGGGAGATGCACGTCAAGCATCACTGCTTTTAGCAAACCAATCTAAGCAGAGTTTGTTCTAAGCGGGGGGAAGGGGCAGCTCAGCCTTCTCCTTTACCTGGATCTGTTACAGGCTCAACCGCAGTCCCCACAGCAGATACAGTTTAACACAACAGCAGCAGTTACAGCACTATGGAGCAGCCCTGCAGGGTCAGGACCTGTTAAGCTTTAAAGTAAACAACTGCCAGAGGTAGGAAAAGCAGGAGTACTATCAGAGCTCCTCCAACTCATGTAACTGATCTTATTGTGATCTCAGAAAGCAGGCGTACTAGAGGATGTGAGCACATTGAATGACACGAGAGCAGAGAGATTAACACAGAACAAGCATTTTAAACAGCTAGACAGGGGAAGATGGCAACCAGCCGAGAGAGCGAGTGCAGAGGGAAGAACGGCTTCAGCTCCTGAACCCGACCGGCTCAGAGGCGGCTGTAACCAGGATTTGTTGGAGGCAGTGGAGCAGAGGAAACTCAGAGAACACGCTACTGGGACAGACTGCGCCAAACTGGGCAGCGTTCCGGGATCCTGCTCAGAACCCCACCCCCGCAGCCGGCGCTGCGTGAACTGGAGCAACAGCGATCGGTGGGATTTCTGAGTCGGGAAAAAGCTCCATCCAGGGAGAAACATCTGAACGGCATTCCTGTCTACACGATCACAGGGTGAGTTAAGCAGACGCTCTAACCGGTTTTTCCTGAATCGGGAAGAAGTTCAGCCCAGCCAGAGACATCAAAGCAGCTTTAAGGACTGCGGGATCTCCCGAGTGGGAAGAACTAGCTAGGCGCCCCAACGGGATTTGTGAGAGGGGAAGGAGTTCCACCCAGGGAGGAACACCTGAGTGGCCTGTCTGCAAGAATCCTGTGGCGGCGAGTTGTTTATTCGCCCCAGCCAGGTCTTGGGGTAGGGAGTAGAAGCGGAAATCTCAGCAGAAAGCTTAAGGGACATTCTCCCAAAGAGAAGGAATCATTGGAGCAGCCTCTGCAGCAGACCTTTGCCTGCTGAACTCCCTGGGAAATTTATAGCTCCACATTTTGAATCTGATACCAAAAAATGGGAAAACAGAGGAACAAAACGCAGTCTCAAAACTCAATCCCACCCAGAACAAGTTTTGAATGTGAAGATACAGGGGAACCAGGAAGCCTCATAACTTCAAGTTATGAAACGATTGCATCTGAAATAAAACAACTCCAAAAGGCCATTAAAGAGCTTAAAGCAGAAATAACCCACATACCCGCAATGATTACTCAGACAAAAAAATGAGCTGAAAACAATAATGGAAGAAATGTTCCATTCACACAGACAAGAAATAGACAAAAGACTAGAAGAAAATAGGAAACAAATGGAAACGTTACAAGAGCAATTTAGGAATGAATTACCAATAATGAAACAGGTCCAAAGAGAATGCCAGGATTTGAAAACGAACGCTGAAAGCATGGAAAACCATTTAAATGAAACTGAAGATAGAATTTCAGAACTTGAAGACAGCATGGCAGCTTATGAGGGTGAAAGGAAGAATCTCATGATATCATCCAAGACACAAGAAAAGTCAATCCAACAGCTGCAAGATGAGGCAAAACGTAACAATATTCGAATTATAGGAGTGTGTGAAACAGCAGGAGATCTCACAAACGATATAAAAGGAATATTTGCTGAAATAATAGCAGAAAATTTCCCAAACAAGGTAAAAGATACTGAAGTTCAGTTAAGCGAGGCATATAGAACCCCAATGA
>PVLD010028032.1:0-19941 GCA_004027595.1 Dinomys branickii
TTCCCTGGATGGAGATTTTCCCCGACTCAGAAATCCCGCCGGCCGGTCGCTGTTGCTCCAGTTCGCGCAGCGCTGGCTGCGGGGTGGGGTTCTGAGCGGGATCCCGGAGCGCTGCCCGGTTTGGTGCAGTTTGTCCCAGTAGCGCGTTCTCTGTCGGGTTCAGGAGCTGAAGCCGTTCTTCCCTCCACACTCGCTCTCTTGGCTGGTCGTCTTCTTCCCGGAAGTCCTTATTTCTGTCTTCATATTGCTATATTTCATTGTTTGGGTGGTAACCCTCTGGGAGGTTCTCTCTCTGCTGCCTACCCGGTCGCCATCTTCCCGGAAGTCTTCTTGATTTTATTTTAATTGAGTTCCTCATAAGAAATATAGGAGATAATCTACTCACATAACCATTTTTGGTACATAGATGTGATCTTCTTATATTTATTGTAATTTATTTGAACTTCTGTCTTCTTTGAATTTTCTCCTGATTGTAATGTTATTTTTTGCTCTATAAATTTCTCTTTTCCTGCCTTGCACATTAATAAAGTTTCCATATGTATAGTATTTTAATAAATATAAACTTATTTGTTAATTTTAATGGTTTCTCTCATTTTAAAATACTTAAATATACTTAATAATAAGCTTTTCTAATAAAGAGTCATGCTAGAGTTATCCAGAATTTCTAGTCTTTTCTTTAATATTGCAAATACTTCACTCGCACATGGTATTTGAACATGGAGTTTCTTTCTCTTATCTATTCTTTTTTGGGGGGGTCAGTGCTGAGGATTGAACCTAGGGCCTCACACATGCCAGGCATGTGCTCCACCGCCAAGCTATACTCCCAAGCCCCTTTACCCTTTTTTAAATTAAAAAACTCAACTATTAAATGTGGTGGCTACATATATCATTATGGTTGGTAATTAAGTAAATGTACTGCTACATGTGGCCGATCTCTATATTCATTGTATTTCCTGCTTTGGGTTCCCTCTTCTTAATAAATAGCATTCTATAGTGGTTTTAGTGAAATCATTGACATCATTACTGATGAGAAAGAAGCTGTCCCCAGTGCATCGTCACTTCTGTGTAAATAATACGTATTTTCTCTCAGAGAGCCCTCAGCTCTTCTGCTCAGTGCTGATGCTCTGTAGTTTCACTCCATGTGTCCGGCGGGGGAGGATTTTCTTTCTTTATTCAGTTTAAGCACCTTACTGTTCCCTTGGACCCATGACTTCCAAGCATGGAAGTCTCTGCTATGTATCTCCTCAAATCTTGCTTCTTCCTCCCTTCTTCAGAAATCCTATTTGACATGTGTTTTATCTATTTGAATTATGTTTCTCATCTGTCTTCATGAGCTGTCTCTGTGTCTTTGGCTATGTAGGGGCAAATTTCTCAGGATGATTTCCTACTTCATTAATTTTCTATTTAATTATATTCAGTCTAGAGTTTATCCTACCTATTGAACTTTTAACTTAAGTCACTATAATGTTTACCTCAAAGATTTCAAATTTTTTTTTATAACCATATAGTCTTATTTAATGTTTGCCTATTTTTGTCTCAAATCTTGTTCTTTAAAAAAAACAAATTAGAACACTGGTGTTTGGAAAGAGGTCTGAGCTGGACAGTAAAATGGGAAGTAGTTAATGTAGAAGATATTTACAACTATGAGCGTGAACAAGATCACACAGGAGTGAAGACAGATGGAAAACAGAATCGATAACTGATCCAAGTGTCCTCCAGCATTATGGGCTTAGAAGAAAACGTTAAAAGAGAAACAGAGACAAGTAGATTATGAAGTTGGAGGGAAACCAGGAAAAAGCTTTATCGTAGCACAGAAAGGAAGTGTAGAGAAAATGACTATCAAATTCTGCTTAGAAACTGAGGAGTGAGAACTGATGTTCAGTCTCAGTAAAGTCAGTAAAGTGATAGGGAATGCCTATAACGCTTAGATAATGTTTTTAGCCTTTTTTTTGCAATGATGTGGATTGAATCCAGGACCTCACACATACTAGTCAAGCACTGGATCACTTAGATTCCTCGGCCTTTAGGCCTCCTTTAATGATCTGGAAAAAATAGTGACATTATCCTTTCCCACCAGTCTTTGGCTTTAAGCAGTGAACCAGGTTTTGTACTCTGCCCCAGGTGGAACTCAAATTTCCTCTACCTTGCATAGATCAGCCTTTCTCTTTCCTGATTTCAACTCTGGAGCACAGTAGATTTCTGGTTTGTGGAAATGTATATTCATGAGCCAGCTATGCATTTTTTATTTTCTAATTTATATCTTATTGCTATAAATTTAGAACACCAAAATTGTCTCAAAGTATACATTTAAGAAGTCATGTTGATTGACTGAAATTTCCTTACATTCTCCAAACATCTAAATATTTTTGCTGGTGTGGCAGTTAACTATTGCTGTAGAACAAACAACTCCCAAACTTAGTTGCTTAAAACAGCAACCAGTTATTTAGCTTAGGATTCTGCAAATCAGCAAGTTAAGATGGATAAGCTGCACATGCTTCTGGCCTTCTGGGTTCTTTCAAGAATCCATGGTCAGTTCAGGAACTCTTTGTCTAGGGGTTAACTGGCTATGGGCTGAGGCAACAGGAATGACAGGCTTCACTTGGCAGTGTGGTACCTTGTCATCTAGCAGGTTAACCTGAACTTGATCACACAGCCACTGGCACAGGGGTGGGAGAATGAAATTCACAAGACCTTTAAGGCCTACACTGGGAAATGGCACAGTATCATTTCTGCCCCTATTTACCGATCAAGGCAGATTTCTTGGTCAGGCCACCTTCAAAAGGTGAAGAAATAGATTCCTTATGGAAGGATCTAGAAAGCCACATTGCAAAAGGGTCTGAATACAGAAAAGGAAGGAAGCGGCCTTCAGTTGTGAAATGGATTTTAATTAGATGCAAGGAGAAAAGGTAGCAGTTCTAGAGCAGTAAGTAATTCTGAAGCTTTGTGCATATAGGAAGTAGTTTTTAATGACCAGATCCTACTGGAGCAGGGGCTCTGCATCTGACCCAGGCTGAGTGCACTGCTGAGTGTCATAATCCAGGCGTGTACTGGGGCCTCGTGAGAGTCACGGAGGAATTTCCCCCTGATTCTCAAGGAGCTGTTACTTGAATAGAGTGTTTGGGACAAGCCTTGAGCTCTACTCTAAGGCAAAGTGATAAGAAAGTGCTGTGAGAAAACCCATCAAGGAAAACTCTTTGGAAAGAGGTAGGCTGCAAGTAGAAGACAGAGAAAGAAGCTGCAGATCAGAGACTCAAAAGCAAAACGCAAAGACTAGAGGTTGTGGTACATTTTGGCCAGTGTCTTTATATAATTGGTAAAGAGGTCAAAAGGCTGAGAAATCCATCAATCCTTAGGAGACAAGGGGAAGAATAGTTCTCCAAAAGATTTTAAGTCAAACCAGAAGGAATTTATTGCTTTTAACTCCAAAAGCACTTGTATTGACAAGGATTCTGTACACTTCAGCAAAGATAGGCCCTAGCTGTGAGTAGTTTGGACAGATTTTTAAGGTGTTTCCAAGACACCCCTCAGTTGCTGGTGTTTTTGGTGTCCAGGCCAAAAGGAGACAAAAAACACTGCCCAGAGGCTGATGCTTAGAGATGTGGCAATCTATATGTCTTTAATTTCTACCGTGGCAATCCCAGGAGCTTCTCTTTATGGAATGCCCTTGCTTTATAGATTCTGTAGGAGTGAAGGCCACTGTTCAAAATGTCCTTTGGCTGCGTTTTAATTTGTTTAAACCACTTGTACTACCAAGTGCTATCAGCATTTGACTAGGATTTCCATTCCCAAAAGTTATTCCGCCTAACTGGTAGGGGGAAGTAGGGCCAAGAGCTGGTCTTTACTGTGTCTGCAAAGGCCCCGTACAACACAGCCCCCAAGAGATCAACCCATGAAACCATTGCTCACCCCTCCTCTGTCCCCACCGGAACCACTGAGATTCCATCCCTTGGGGCAGAGCGAATCTGGCAGTTTAGTCCAACATTCCCATAGAGCTCAATCTTTCTAAGAGTGGGGAGATGTAACACAGAAATTAGTCATCCCAACAGAAAACTAGTGGCCATTGTCTAAAATAGGAAGCATTTCATAACTGTACCATTCATATTTCCATCCCTGAAATGAATTCAATCAACATAACCTTATGAAAATGTGTTTGTGTTACAGTAAAGAATCAATTCTAGACTCAGAGAACAGGAAAGAAAAGGGGAACAGGAATACATGTGCACTGCTCTGTGTCAGAAACCATGCTCTCCTTTGCTCAGCCTCCATGTCAGGTCAGTTTCCCAGTCCTTCCAGGTCCAGCTCTTTTGTACCTCCAGGATTCTCTTCTCCTCACTTCCTCTGCCACCACCCTGATTCACAACCTTCACCTTTCAGGAAGGTTCTGTAACAGCCTCTTATGGACTGTACTGTATCCTCTAATATACACAGGTTGAAGTCATAACCCCCACCCCTCTGGATGTGACTCAGACTTTAGAGTTAAGGCCTGTAAAGAAGTACTTAAAGTAAAATGACGTCATATGAGTGGACCCTCATCCAACAGGACTGGTGTCCACATAAGACAAGGATGCAGAAGTGCAGGGCAAAGAAGGAGCCATACACCTGAGGGAGAGGCCTCCCAGTGAAACCAACACTTTAGCCTCAGATTTCTAACATCCGGAATTCTGAAAAACATACTTTTTTGGTGTTTAAGCTATCAGATCTTAGGTACTTTGTTAGTGCAACACTAGCAGCATAATAAAGCCTCATACCTGGGCTCTGTACTCCTGGTTTTGTCCCTCTCAGAGGAGTACTGCTAAGGATAGAATCAGCTCCTTCAACCATTCATCTGATTGGTCACTTGCTTGCTTAAAACCCTTCTTCAATGGTAGTGCTTGTCCTCTCCATCCTTCTGCCCCTAGTCTAGGTGCTTCCACAGTGAGATGGCTAGAAAAATCTATCTGCTGTTCCCTAGTTATGAGATTTTGAGAACTCCATGGGGTCCAACTTGAAGGTTCACTGCACATTTGTGTACTAAAGTCTCCATGATATTTTGCAATTAAAGAAACCTGGTTACTTTGGTATCACCCAGTGTTTGCCAAACTTGTTTGACCTCAGAATAATTTTCTTAGTGTAATATACCTTAGACCTACTACAACTCGTGTGCTGTAGAACAAACTCGGAAATGCTGCCCCACCCAACCAAACCCACATGCTTTGACATGTCTGGCAGGACTAGGGTAACCAAATTTAGCAAGCAAAAATACAAGATGCCCAGTTAAATTTGAATTTCAGATAAGTTGGAACATTAGTGTGTTGTTTATCTGAAATTCAAATCCAGCTGGGTGTTCTTTCATATATCTGGCAACGATATCTGTACAGGACCCTTTGTGACCTTCAGTGGGCAGACCCAACAAAAATCGGACAAGAAGCCGTTCTCCGCCAGCCCCAAGTCAACAAGGAAAAGATAAAGTCAAGGTTAGTTTGAAGCTTTCAGTAAAATTGCTTAGATCTGCCACCGATCCTTGCTCACTCACAAGCGTTACTTCTCTAATATGGCAACATACTAGAATCAGCTGGGGGAGCTTTTTAAAAACGCCACATTCCATCCCCAACCATTTGACTTAGAATAAGGACTGAGAAGGCAGGACAGGGCAGGGAAGAGAGGGAGGCAGCGGACTTCTAGGTAATTTAAGGAGCTCACCCTCCAATGCTCAGCCCTACTCTCGCCTTGCCCTGGGCTCTACCACGGCCTGGCCTCAGCCTAGTGAAGAACTGTTGAAAGAGGCAGGTGGGTAAAATTGTGTGAACCCTGGGTAGAAGTCTTCTGAGTAATCCTCGGTCCCATCTTTGTGTCGGATTTGTGTGTGTGTGTGTGTGTGTGTGTGTGTGTGGGATTATTTTAGAGGTAAAGGTCAGGCTTTCCCAGCAGTGTCTCTGTGCTCTGGTCCATGTGCATGAGTCAGGACAGACTTCCCTAGCCAGGTTTTCTTGAAATGTAAACTCACAGCAGGCTCCAGTTCCTCTAGAAGGCTATTCACAAACACTTAAAAAGGCTTGGATTCCTCTTTTTTTTTTTTTTTCCAGTTTAAGCTGGTGCTGTTTGAGTAACTGTCATTCCTGGTACCCTATAGATTTGGTTTCAAACTGTATCTCACTTTTGTCTGCAAGATAGGCCTCTCACCCCCACTTTCTCTTCTCCCTCTGCTTTCAGCCCTTTCTTGCCAGTGATTTTATGCCCCAGCGCTAGTGGCCTCGTCAGAAAGGCATCATTAATCCTCGCCACTTGGACAGCTTGTCCGGAACCAGCCTACACCAGCCTGTACCAGCCATAGAAGGCCAACTCCCCGAAAGGTCTCTTCCCTCCCTGGCCTCCAAGTTCCATGATGTCGCTAAGGTTCTGCCCCTGGCGGGTGGCCAGGTCCTTAAGTGCTGGTTCCCAGATCTCTCCAGCTTTTAAAATACCAGGATGAGAAACTTTGTATCTTTCCAGTGCTGCAAAAGCAGTGGAAGTGGTTGGTGGGAGCTCTTAAGCACAACTAAAATTAACTTCTTTCCCTTGTGATAACTGAATGATTTTTTGATAATGTCCTTCCTACAGCAAGATTCAAAACCTTCCTCTTCAGAGGGAAAGAGAAAAATATCAAGAAAAGGGTCAGGAGGGATCTGTAGCAATTTCTGTGCACCACGATCATGGAATTTTATGGGTGTCTCTGACGTGGCTTAATGGATGAATCCCTGCGAAGTTTCAAATAAATGGAATTTTTTTTAAAAAAAATTAAATCATTGTAAGTGCACAAGACTGCTAAATTAAGGCACTCCAGTATGATTCATTTTATAAAGTGAATTATCTTACTATAATTCCCATCATCTGCCCATACACGCATGCTGGTCTTTTTTATAAGTTTGGGTTTTTCACACGCTGGCTTCTCCTGAGGTGAGGCTGCCCCTTCTGACGACAACTGATCTGAGGTCACTGATAGTTTCAGGGTCTGGAATGGAACTTTCCATGAGGCTCTCTGAGGAGGGTGAGTAACTGCCAGGGTTCTGTTAGGGTGAAGCCTGGAGGACATGTGCCACAGGAAGGCTGACCCAGCATCCTCCTGACTCATGCCCACCGTGATGGGGAGAAATTGCCCCCTCCACTCGAACAGTGCGGGAAGTGATAGCAGACCTGCTGAGGTGGGACGTTGCCGTGTGTGACAGGAAAGCAGCGTGGTATTAGGCACGTGAGCTCTGTGGCTGAATTACAGGATCCATCCCCTGTCTCCTCCCTGGGTGACTCCCTGGGTCTCGGCATGTTCACCTGTAGAATGACAAGCATTCCTATCTAGCTGAGTTGCTTTGAGACCTACGTGAAGAATAGCTCCTGGTACACAGTGCATGAAAGGGGGGTTATTGCTAGGTTTCCTGGGCTCGCTCTGCTAGGGTAGGAGGGAAAACAGCACAGCAGAGTAAAGACCAAGGGTGCTAATGTCTACAAGTGCTGACCCATGCTGGGCACATGCTGGACATGCTCGGTTAACTGATGCATCTCACACACATGGTCACAAATATTTCCATTCCCTGGAGGAAGAAAATGAAGTTCAGAGCGTTACCACTTTTCCTCCTGTCATACAGCAGATCACGGAAAAGCAGGTATTTGAGGCCGGCCCAGTCTGCTCTTGCTACCCTGTCTCAGGCCTCACACATTGATTCCACAAAGATTTATTGAGCATCTACAGCATGCTGTGTTCCAGGAGCAAAACAAATGAGAACTCTACACCAGAGTCCAGTGGGAGTCACAGTTGCGTAAAGTTATGATAAACCCTAGCCAGGGTTTATTGGACTTCAATACTATATTAGATTTAAATATTTTAAAAATGTGCTATTGGTTTCTTAAGCAACTCTAACAGACTTTATCAGAGGAAGGCTTCAGTAGAGAGAGGATACCCAAGGGCTTTACAAATGTCATTCTCCTAGAACTTACGGTGAGGTGGGCGGTATTATTACTCCCAAGCAAGGGCAGCTAGTGGACCACCCAACACTTTAAATTCCCTGCTAGTTTGCTCAAAGAACTCTGCCTTGACTTGGTGGGAGCGCTGAGACCATCTAGAAGTCTCTACCTTCCTGTCTCTCACAGACAGCTGTGGCCCATACGAGGTCGTTGGGTTAAACTTCCACAAAAGCTTCTTAAGAAGGGTTGTTCTATTTCTATGTGTGTGTTTTTTTTTTTTTTTTTTTTTTGCTTCCCATCTGGGTGCAGACAGGATAACAAAGGGTCCAGCACCAACCTTGAGAACAGAAAGCTCCAAGCTAAAGACAGCCGGGCGGAAGGACAGGGACAGCCTGGGGCCCCATGACCTTGACTCTCTGTCCCAGCCTTGGGCTGCCTATCTCCCTACTTGTTTGTTTAAATGAAAGAAAAATAAACTGCCTTATTTAAGCCTGTGTTATTTCTAGCTATTGTTACTAGCATCTGGCCCAACCCTCCCTGGCATGAGCCCCTGTAGCCGCTAAGTACCGCTGTGGGAGCTGGGCTCCCCACCACCCCAGGGCCCTGCATGGTAGGGCAAGCCTGTGGCTCTCGGGCAGCCCAGCACTGGACAGTATTTATTTGAAATAACTGTCGCGTCTCTGTGCCCTGCCTGTTCCTGGCATTGGGCACACAGCCCGGTAGTCAGGAACTTTCAATAATACACATTGCATGAAGCCAATGACTGACTGCCCCTCGACCATCTCTCAATGGAGCTGTGTTTCTGAGGGTTTACAGTGATCCCTGCCTCTCACAAGTCCACAGGGCAGCACCAGGATGAAGCCTGGAAGGGACTGGAGTGCTTTCAATCATGAGAAGATAGAAAAGAGTAAGCTGGAGACAGCACATTAAAACTTAGAGAAGTGATACATAAAACCCCATTTTATTCAGTAATGTGTTTTTAATAGTGAAACAAAGCTATGTTTTTTCCAGGAGACACTACAAGCACAATTAAATGGAAAGACAATAAGAGCTATTAACCCTAAATTCCTTTAAAAATTTTTTTTACTGATTACAAAAATAATAAACATAAGTTTGTAAATATTGAAACAATGGTTAGTGATTGAACAGCTTCTTACAATTCCTGTTATAGAACAGCTCGGGGACCGTCATTTTCAACACATAAAACCATATTAAATATGTAAGATTATAAAAATTCACTTCTGGTGAATACAGTGGTTTGTAACTCTGATTTTTTTCACTTCATTTCCTATCTTGGACATTTCTCCAAATCTGTGCATTTAGGTAAACCTGGTAGTACTAAAACTACCAGAGGATCCTCTATCCTAATAATCTCCCTTCATAACAAGTGTGTTCGGATATAACTTTGCACTTTGTCTGAAGAGTCATCAAGTAGCTAAGCACAATGGTGCACACCTACAATCCCAGCTACTTGGGAGGATGAGGCAGGTCAGTAAATTCAAGGCAAGCCTATCCAACTGAGTGACCCCCTGCTCAAAGTAAAAAAAGGGGGGCTAGAATGTAGCTCAGTGGAAGATCACCTGGCTTCGATCCTTAGTAAGGGGGAAAAACATCAGGTGTTTGCTGCAGTGACTGATGAGAACACATCAGAGATGCACTCTCACCCCTAGCTGGAGTGAGCTGGGTGCTGAAGTGGTCAGACAGGCTGGAAAAATCCAAATGTGGAAATGAAAACATTCTAGGATCAGTATTTTGTCGTGAGAAAGCCTCAAAGCTCAGAGTTAGCAGAAAACAACGTGAGCTGCTTGGGTCATGGATGTGCTTCTGGGATCCCTAAAACTGTCTCTCCCTGCCGCTCCTGACCACGGCAGGTACCAGTGCTGCCCTGGGGACGGGTGGGAAGACCGCCCGGAAGTGGAGGTCATTACACAGCCCACAAAGAAACAGCTCCTCGGCTGACTTCCTCCCACAGCATGACAGCCCGGGCACTTACTGCTGTGGACTTAGGCTCCCAGTTCTGAGGAAGAAAGTCGGAAACAAATCAGACGGGTGTGGCCTATAGTCTGAGAGCGGCCGCTGCAGATGGGGAGGTGAACCACGCGAGCCCCACTCCTGCCACAATCAAACTTCTCCCACCCCTATAAATCAGTCCTGTAACCTGAGCTCCCTTGGTAAATGTAGACAGCATCTGCTCCAAGCTTGAGTGGCCACCTGGACTCAACCTACAAGATTTTAGGGAAGTTGTAGTTTAATCATTAAGTAGGGCTTACCAGAGGAAGGAGGCTGGAGGCCAGAGGCCAGCCTGCCAGAAGTGGGGAGCTGTGGCAGGGGTGCAGGCTGCAAGTGTGAGGCTGAGGTGCCTGGGGTGGAGAGAATGACCCAGGAGCATAGTCCAGGCAGGAAGGGGAGTTTGAGATGAAATACAAGAAGCATGGGAAACGGAGCAGGTGAAAGAGGACCTACGTTGAGGAGACTGACTTGGGCTTGGGTAGGATACTTCACTGGGAAGAGTGGCACCCTTGAGGTGAGCTAGTCTGGCCCCAGCTGCCCCAGAGGAGCCTTTTGCCCTGTGCTGAAAGGAAGTAGCTCCTGTCCTGTGTTCACTGATAAAAAGCAACCCACAGGAACCCAGCTCTATGGTTTCGCTGGCCAAGCAATTTAGAATTTTCTAGATGACCAGTTGGTCATGTGGAATACCCTTCCCGGGAGATGAGGGGAAAATTCTGATCTGCTTTTCCATCCATGCTGCTAATACTGTCCAGCAGAAGATACCATGTCTGCTGGAGTTCGCTGACTGGCTATGATGGGAACCAGGCGCATCTTTGTCAAAGGAATACAGCACTTACTGTAGGATTTGGGCTTAGGTGATATTGAGGAGGGCTCAAGGAAATATACTGATGCTCTAGGTGAGACGTTGTCCAGAAACAGGAATAATTATGTGACTGGGTATCTTAATAATTCTTACCTGGAAGGCAGGAGGAACAAGACGAGGCTAAAGTTGTAATTAGTAAACACACACAAGTCACTCACACTAGCCAGAAAGCGGCATCATTTGTCAGTCTTGTGGTTTGGACAGCATTCTTGTTTTTGTCTGGGTTCCGATGTGATTATGGAGTAATCTCATTTTGTTTTTGTTCTGTCATGGTCAGAGTGACCGCGTCTGCTGTTGGTGCCCCGTGGAAATGCTTATGCTTAACAGCAGCCCATGGAGGCTCAGACACCAGGCGCCAGCCCTCAGGGGTTGCGTTTCTCTTTCTGAGAAAGGACCTAGACTTGTGTTTAAAGACAGCCAGGAACCTTGCAGAGAAAAGAATCTGAGAGCCCAGAGCATTCGTGTCAAAGCAGAAACTCCTCTCAAAAGGACAAAGAGGCTGTGACAGCCCAGTGCTCCTGGTTTAAGGCTGCCTGCAGTCTGGTCACCCATTCAACAGGTATTTCTTAAACAGCTGACACGCAGGCGCGAGGGACAAAGCTGTGAGCCAGAGTGTACACGTTAGTGAGGGCCACAGACAATATGAGTGAACAACAAGGAAGGTAGTCTCATAAAAAGGTCCATGCTGCATAGCAAATAAAGGAGGCCTAGGGCGCTTTGAAGAGAGGGTCAGGTAGAGCTCTCTGAAGCAGTGATGAGAAGGGGGGATGATTTCAAGCAGAGACTGCCAGAAGTGGTCTTCTAGCAACAGGCAGAAGGTACGCTATGAGGAGAGAGGATTGAGACAGGTCAGAGACTTGGGAGCTTGGGATCTTGTTCTGTGTCCTGGAGGCCATCGGAAGACTTTACTGAGGAGAATGGGAGACCCACATCTCCTCTGAGGTAGAGAGGCTGGCAGCAACCTAAAGTCCACCCCCAAGGCGCCTCGTTGGCCTCCAGGCTTGGGGTTTTGGATACACAGGAAGTAGTTCGGTCTTGTCCTTACTTACTGAAGTCAATCGTTGCTCAGAGGAGTGTATTAGTTTTGTATTGCTGCTGTGAAAAATCACTACAACTTAGTAGCTTAAAACAAGTCAAATGCATTATGGTTCCAGATGTCAGAAATCCTAACATCAAGGCTTTGTGTTTTTTCTGAAGGCTAAGGGGAAAGGTCTGTTTCTTCACCGTTACTAGCTTCCAGCAGCCATTTACCTTCCTTGGCCTGTGGCCTCTTCTTCAAAGCAGGCAGCATAGCACCTAAAAGTTCAATTTCTCCCCACCCCCTACTCTCTCTCTCTCCTGTGCTTCTATTATGGTATCTCATTCTCAGACGCTCAGACTCTGACCCACGTGTCTCCCTCTTATGATTACACTGGGCCCACACAGATAATTCAGAACAGTCTCCCTATCTCAACATTCTTAAATTAGTCACTTCTCCAAAGTCCTTTTGTCATATAAGATAACTTTTTCCTAGGTTTTGGGGGCTGGGGATATGGCTCCGTGGTAGAGTTCTCGCCTTGTATGCATAAGGGTTCCAACCCCAGGACCACACACACACACACACACACACATACACACAAGCTACCTAGGTTTTGGGGATTAAAACATGGGCATTTGAGGAGCCATAATTCTGTGTGCCATTGGCAGTCACATAGAGGGCTGGACACTGAAACAGGTCTCAAGCCACTCTACCAGTTTAATGTGTCAACTAGGCATCTGCTTATTTAGCTCTCAGAATGAGATGAGGACTTGTCCCATTTGCCTTAGCAAGTTCTTGTAACACATAAATCAACGCAGCATTATATTAGGAAAAATAAGTGGACGAATTACAATATACTATGTAAACAAGTTTACACTAGAAACACAAGTACCAGAAGGGAGTGTGCCGGTAAAGAAATTGAAAAGCTGTTTCTCAGTCTCGTTCTCCAAAATACTTGCTGAATGACCTTGGACCAATAAGAAAGTCTTTTGAGTTTCACTTGGAAAAGATATCTTCGCACAACAACATTGTAGCGTAAAAATCAACATTGTAGGGCTCCCTTGGGAAGTGCCTCACAAGTGTCCTTTCTTCAGTATTTCACAAGTAGGAGTCCAAATTCTTCTTTGTAGATGGATACACAATGAATCCAGGCAACAGAATGGTACCCATCAGCCCGGGGACAGGAGAGTTTGACTCTCCCCGTACACAGGGACTGAGAAATAAAACCGAGATGGCAAGGTCACTTCCGCTCTTTCTTCCCCACTGCTGAGTTAGTGGGCAGGCAGAGGCATGCAGCATCTAAAATGGTGTTCATAAAAGTGTGAAAACCACTTGTTGAGAACATGCAAAGTTCATGCAGTGAAAAGGTTCATGTTAAAACCAGTGTTCTCTGGAAGAATCATCTTTGGTCATAAGACAAGTTGTTCAGGGCCCGCCTTATTGCTTCAGTAGCTATTATCTGTGTGCATAACACTTGATTAGCTATAGATCAGAAATAGCTGCCTTCAGGGGGCTGGGGGTATAGCACAGTGGCATAAGCGCTTGCCTGGCAAGCGTAAGGTCCTGAGTTCGAGCCCCAGTACCGGCAAAAAAAAAAAAAAGACCAAAAGAAATAGTTGCCTTCTGAGTATAGGTGATAGACCTGCAGATTTGATCCTCGTGCAGCGTTCCATCCTTGAGCCCCTGGCTGTGTGCTAGACCCTGTCTTTACTGCTACGGACACAGGCAGGTTCGGATTTCCCTGCCCTCATGGGAATTTTTCACTCAGTCCAAGGTTTGGTTTTGATTCAAATGTTCTTAGGAGAATCTTATTGCTTGTTTATAACCTCACATATCCTTTAAATTCACAATAATTGATTTACACAATTCTTGCTAGAGTAAAAGCACATTAAGTCAACCGGGTAGGTACATGAAGGGTTCTCAGGCTGGTTATGCGAGTGTTGATTCCAAGACAGAAGGCAGAGACCAGACCAGCCACTGTAGCTGGTCACCAACAGCCACTCTTGCTTCACTGTGGGGCTTTCCCAAGGCTCGCTCCCACAATCACATCGGACTCCCACAGGGAGCTGGGAAACAGAGAGTGTGTCCCCGCGGTGAGGATGACCAGTGACTTATCCCAGGACTCAGCATCACAGAGGGGAGCCTTCACTCGTGTTCATTGCTGTTTCTAGACAGAAACGAATGGTTTTTCCCACCAACTATAACTGATTCACCCACATTCTCACTCTCTGACCTTAAAAATCATAAAACCCTAACATTTCCAAAGTGGAAGGGGACCTTAAATAGCAGACAACTTGTTCAATTCTCTCATTTGGAATTTATGGGAAGTTTGAATGTTTTGAGAAGCAATAACATTTACAAAAAATGAAAAGACTAAAAGTGCTGTTTTCCACTAAAGGAAGAAAGAAGTCATTATTCCAGTCCTTTCTAATGACTCACTATTGGCTCTTCACACATGTGCTATAACGGAAAGATTCTGTTCCTCCCAGTGATTTTCTGTGACCTTAGAAGGCAGATCACTTACCTCAGATACCCTCTGTTTCCTTGCTGTGAATTAAAAACCGAGGTGACCGTGACTGATGAAGAAAATCTTACATCATAACTCAGCACAGAAACACACACACACACACACACACACACACACACAAACTTCCAAGAATCTGTACATATCCTTGTTAATGCATGCTACTTTCTAGTCCTATTGTGTTCTGTCCTGTCCTGTCCTGTCCTATCACATCCTATCCTTCTGTTCTGCAAAGCTTGTCATAACCTAGTGAATTAATCTTACAGCACGCTACAGAGTGGAATCCTCTGGCTTACGAGTGCTGAGCTGCAGACTCTGCAGAGCATCTCCCAGCTGAGTCCTCTGACTATTCTAGGAGCTCCCCAGAGCTCCGGGAGGCCTCTTTCAAGTCAGGCTAGCATCTGAGCCTCTTGTACAACTACTGGAGTGACTTGGGGACCAACACTCTCAACCATCAAACTTCAGTCCTTACACAATAGTACAGGTGGTATGGCAGTTTGTCCCTACAAAGCACCAAACAAGGCCTTCTAGTCACAGCTAGTCAAGATTCAGACACAGATTCA
This sequence comes from Dinomys branickii, assembly GCA_004027595.1. Classification (NCBI taxonomy): domain Eukaryota; kingdom Metazoa; phylum Chordata; class Mammalia; order Rodentia; family Dinomyidae; genus Dinomys; species Dinomys branickii. The sequence goes on from PVLD010028032.1 coordinate 14,889, forward strand.
AGCTGCACGGATAGAGCACATGGCTGGCTTCTGCTTGATCCCCATCCCAGACAGCAACACAGCACACATGGGGTGATCACAAAATATGGTGAATCCTGAAAATTTTTTGAAATTTATTGTAGTAATAGACAAATTGTTAAGAATGAGAGGATGAGAGTATAGAAAGGAAGACAATTCTGGCTATTTTAAGAGGAATTAATGGCAATGTATCTTTTACTTTATTATGTTTATTTAGTTTACTTTTTGTTTACATCTTGTTGATCAAACATTTATGGCAATTTCTGCCAAATAGAAACATGATGGCGTACCCCATGCACATTCCTTACCAGATCTGTGCCATGCAGCTTCTGGCTCTTTCCCAAGGTCAAAATGGCGACAAAAGGCAAGCATTTTAAATTTATTCAGGACATGGGGCAGCCACAACAGTACACATCTAGACATGAAAGGAGACTTCCAGAGCCACTTCAGGAAGTGGCAAAAATGATGTGATAAGTGTTGACACTACTTTGAGGGGGACTAGTGGCAACGTAATTGGAAAGTGAAGGAATCAGCGAGGAATAGTTTCATCTATGATATTGCCTTCTATTCATCAAGTGGCACAGAGTGAGAAAGAGCATTTACAACAGTTGGAGAAAATTGCAGAGAAAGAAGTATGCTGGCAACTCAACAACAATAACATTGAAACACTTTGTTTTTAAAATTTTTACTCTTTAAAAATCAAATAGTATTACTATCATATTTCAGGAAGAGTTTTACATGTTTTAAACAAAAATTCATTTTATGAGGGCTTATTTTCAAAGTTGGAGTGTCAATTTTACCTGCTAATTTGTAATAACTTAATGTAGTATGCTTAATGTTTCCATCTGTATAAATGTATATGTTTGTCTCATGCATTACAACAGTTCTGTAAAGTGTGCTCTGAATGTCTGCTTTCAAGGAGTACTGCACACATTGTTTGTGAATATTCAAAACTACAATAACAATGACAAGGTCCAAAGCTACAATAACCACTTCAATAATACGTCAAGAATTTCAGTATTCAGTGAAACAAATCCGCACATCCTGCTTTTTCCATTTGGCCTTGGAATTGCCATCACCAGCAGGGGCTGGGGAGGTTCAGGGCCCCCAGCTTTTGGGATGACTCCAAAGTTGCTTTTAGATACTGGCTCAGCGCTTGGCATCCCGAACACTCTTGGGAAATGTCATGTCTCCCTTCCGTTCAGGAGAGGATGGGATGGAGAGAAAGAAAGGGGAGGGATGACTCTCGGGCTGGGGAGTGAGCGAGAACCATAGGCAGAACAACTGGATGTTGCTTTTGCCTTAGATGTCTTTTCTCTATTGCAAATGAAAATCAAAGGTTTCCATGACAGATTTTCCTCCAAATATCATTCCCAGAACCCCCTGATGAGGTGGCAGCTTTGCGGAAGTTCACTGGAAAATTCAGCTTTCCATCGGCAATAGAGGAAGCCAGTTTAGCTGAGGTGTTCGACAGGCACCGTGCTGTAATCTTGGACGTCACTTCTCTGGTCACCTGGCTGAGGCAACAAAAGCTGTGTGAAAGAGACATTTGTGTTGCTCATGGTTTCTTTTTATCTCTAAAGGTCATTTATGAGTTTTGGGAGGAATGTTAGTTTTATAGTTTTTTGTAATGATCATTGTTTTTAAACAATCAAAAAATACAAATAAGGATTAGGAAGAAACTAAACATTTAGAGCTGGTAGTTGTTAATATCTGAGGTACAGATTTTGTTAATACAAAGATTAAAAATGTGATCATATTGTATTCCATAGTATACTGTATATTCCATCACATAGTCTTGTCTTTCACTTAGTATATTGAGGATATCTCTGTCTTTTAAAATTACTGTATAGTTTTTCATTCCCCTTTGACAGTTGCTTGGGTTTGCAGGTATTTCATGATCAATTACACACTACTGAACATTCTTATATGAGCATTTTTGTGCATTTATCCTCCTATTTCCTTAGGATATACTCTAGATGTGAATATTTAAATGTCTGTGCACATTTTAAAATGCTGTATCAATTTGCCAGGTTGCCCTGCAGAAAGTTTGAATCAGTTTATGCTTCCTTTCAAGTTTATGAAAGTCTATACTATTTCATACCCTCAACACTAGTTATTACCATTCTTTTAAACTTTCAAATTTTATAGGTTCAAAGGTATTTTTATTTTAATAGACATTGCATTTATGATTAGTGGGGTGAAATATTTTTCATGTTTATTGGCCATTTGCATTTTTCCTTTTTGTGTATTTTGGCTATATTTCATGTGTATTTCCCCTTTTCATTGATTTCTAAGGGTTCTTCGCAATTCAAAAATATTAGGCCTCTGTTGTCAGGTTTGCTGTATATTAGTTTTTCAGTTTCTCATAACTTTGAGTATGTGGTTTAGACACAGCAACTTTGCTTTAAGTGGCAAATATTTCAATGATTTCTTTGTAGTTTCTTATGAGTGAATCATGTTTCGGAAGGCATTGCCATTATTAACACCATCATTTGTAGTACTGAGGACTGAACCTGGGGGATTCACACTGAGCTGCATCCCCAGCCCTTTTAAGTTTTTATTTTGAACCAGTCTCACTAAGTTGCTAAATTGCCTAGGGTGGGCTCAAATTTCAAATACTCTTGCCTCAGTATCCCACAGGAATGAACTACCACACCCAGTTCAAAATTATTAACTATTAATTTGTCTCTTTTTAATCTTTTTTTACATCTATATTCTTAAGCCATTCAGAATTTATTTGGTAGGTGGTATGAGGTAAAGAATCTAACTTTGCTCCCTGGCTTGTTAATGAGCTGCACCATGAATGCTTGGACTGAAGAGTCAAATTTATCTCTATTGAGTTGAAATTCTTTCTTTACCACACTCTGGATTTATGCAGACACGTAAGCTCTTCTGTATTTACCTTCTGTAATTTTCTGAAGCTCCATAGCCATATATGTAAGTCTTTTAGATCTATTACTTTATCCGCATGGAAAGTTCTTATTCTGCTCAAGATCTTAGAGTAATGGCTGCCACTCTTTAATAGAAAGAACAAAGTCAACTTATTTATTTTGCAGGGTAGCAAAAGGAGAAATTACCCACAATCATAGAGTTTCAGAGGCAGAAAACCCTGAAGGTATTCTATTGCAGTCCCCTGTTTTGATAGATGAGTGTTAGAAGTGTTCGTTGACATGGTCGTGGTTAACACTGCTCTCAATGAAGAGCTGAGATACCACGAAGACTGGGCTAAAAGCTAGTTAGTGGACAACTGAGACCGAAACCACGCTGTGTTCTCCCCAAACCATGCTGCTGAAGAAAGTTACTGAGAGGCTTCATCAAAGACAGCAAAAGCAGAATTAATAAAATGGCCATCTTGTTTGTTCTGGATCTCAAGAATATAAAACCTTTGAGGAAAATGAGAAGTTTATGGAACACAACTTTTTGCAAGGCAAATTAAATGTACAGGAGCTCTTGAGGTGAACTGACTGGGCCCTCAGGAAGCTCATAAAAAGAAAACATGAGAGATGCTAAAATGTGAGTACCCAAGCATGGACATGCATGCACAGTGAGCTACTCGCTCAGCCGTGATCCTGGGAGAGAAGGCTCAGGCGCCTCTCAGCAGGGTCCCTCTCATCCTGGCTGGCTCCACAGGCCATTCAGGTCAGACATCAGCAAGCACAGCTGAGAGACAGGAAGTGCATGCCTGAGTACAGTGACAGAGAAAAGCTTTCTATAGCTGAGGCGGAAACAAACATTGTTAGTCTGAGGGAGCCTGTGCATGAGGATGTGTTTTCTATACTGGGAAAATTTTGGAACTACAATCTTTAAAAGCCATAGATTTATCATATAATATAGAACTTAGTGAGGAAAGAAAGAGAAAGAAAGGAGGGAGGGAAGGAAGGGAAAGACAGAGAGAGGGAGAGAAAGAAAAGAAAGAAGGAAAAAAAGAAAGAGAGAGAGAGAAAAAAAAGAAAGGGAGATAGAAAGAGAGGAAAGGCATAAGGAAAGGCACCTAGGCACTCTCTTGTCCTTCCCATCGTATGGAAATCTCTTCTCTAGCAAGCAACCTCCTACCCCAGAGCCCCAAAGTTTAATAAATATGCTTACTTTCCTAAAAATGTCTTGTAATTTATTTTGTTTTAAAATAGGGAATATGGCCATATGGTTTAAAATTCAGTGTACCAAAGGATCTATGGAGAAAACTCTCCCTCCCACCCAGTGCCCTCATCAGCTGAGAGCTCCAGACCAAGGAAAACCAAGTTTTACTTCCTCCTATGCTTGGCCAGAATTATTGTGGGCAGGCTAAAATGTGGATGGAAACAACACATTCCTTTGTGAAAATGTTACACAAAGGGTAGCATGCTGTGAATGATGTTCTTTGCCTTGATATTCTTATTTAACAATACATTATGAGAATGTTCTAGATCTGCATTGGAAGAGCTACTTGGCATTACACTCTACGGCACAAGTAAAGTATGTCTTAACAATTTCCCCAATAGATGGACATTCATGTTGTTCTAAATTTTGCTTTTAAACAATGCTGCAATGAAGATATTTTGCACATCAGCAAATTTCTACCAAGAATAAAGTCCTAGAAAGGGAAATTTGTAATTTGGACAGAAATTACCAAAATTTTACTTTTAGAGACTATAACCATTTCAATCCCTCCCATAATGCGGAAAGTTTCAGTTCTCTTACACTTTTGCTAAGATAAGGTGTTACTGATCTTTTATCAAATCTTTGATGAGAGGTGAACATGGTATCTTAGTAAAGGTTTAATTTGTGTTTCTCATATTATAAGTGAGTTTGAGAATCTTTTAATATATTTAGAGACACTTTGTGTTTCTGCCCTGTATGGATTCATACCTTTATTTTTTTTTTAATTTTTTTAAATTTTATTTTAAAGACAAAAGAATGGAGACATATGAACCAGAAAAGCCATAAACAATACAGAAAATACAAAGTTATACAGAATATAGTAGGGAATTTGCACTGGATGCTGTATAATATAAAGTTATCTTCATTTCTGCTAATACAAAAACGACTGAGGAAA
>PVLD010028033.1:0-19949 GCA_004027595.1 Dinomys branickii
TTAATGGAGGGGATTTGGTGTTGGAAGAAAAAGGGGCTTAGCTTGCAGGTCACACACACCGAAGCTGCCAGTCTGGAGTGCACTCTGGGGTAAGGTGGGGAGGGGACACTGCGTCCAGGTGACATCGCTCCTCCCCATCTCCCCAGCCTTGGAACAACCACAGCACTGAGTAACTGCGGTGCTGCTGCCCTCAGCCCCTCCTTCCTCAAGAACTAAATTCCATGAACTGCTCTAAGCCTCGAGCCTTCTTTTGAAGAAGAGCCCAGTGGCTCGCCAGCCCTAGAGTCTCTGTCACCATCCGGATCCGGCTTTCCTGCCAATGGCCTGATTCCATGGTCCTGTGCAGCGGGAGCTATGCTGGCCCTGCAGCGGCTCCTCTTTCCTGGCTTTGTTTTGGTGACTGCAGTGCCACTCTGTGTGCAGGGTCCCAGTGCAGGAAAAAGCATAACCTTGTAAGTTGTTTCCTTTCAGAGCGAGTACAGTTGTGTATCCATCAAAGCTGCCTGGTCTGGGTTTCCTTCCTTCCTTCCTTCCTTCCTTCCTTCCTTCCTTCCTTCCTTCCTTCCGTCCTTTCTCTCTCTCTCTCTCTCTCTCTCTCTCTCTCTCTCTCTCTCTCTCTCTCTCTCTTTCTCTTTCTTTCTCTCTCTCTCTTTCTTTCTTTCCCTGTCCTTTCTTTCTTTCTCTCTCTCTTTCTTTCACCTTTGACTTTCTCTGTCTGTCTGTCTGCCTGTTTTCTACTCTCTTTCTTATGTAAGCACACATATGCCATCATAATGAGCACATTCATCTTAGGGAATTGGTAACTGTAGGTAACATATTTTAATTCTTTTTGTGTCATTCCTCCCCCACCCCTCCAACCCTTATTCTCCTCCCCATTTACTTTTTTTTTTCCGGTACTGGGGATCGAACTCAGGACCTTGCGCTTGCTAGGCAAGCACTTATTCCACTGAGCTATATCCCCAGCCCTCTCCTCCCCATTTACAGAAGCTTTGTTTCCATTCTTTCTTCCATTCTTTGGTCTTTTTTTCAATCCTTTTGCCCTTTCTCCCATTTCCTCCCCCTTGTTTCCATTCTGTTGGGAGCCGGTGTGATGGCTTGCTGTTAGTCTCCTTGGAATCAGCCCCTCCCACCGTGTTACCAAGATGGCGCCTATATCCTGTTTTCTGGTTCTTGTTGCTGACTCTGTGTATACCTTATATAGAAAGGTTCCTGCTTACGGCGCCCTGAAACCAATCCTGAAGGCCCACGTGGCGTAGTGTGATTTGCTAACCGCCCTTATATAAGTTGCTGTAATGGGAAGCTGGAAGAAGAAGCCCGGAAGGAGCCACAGAGAGTGGACTCCTGTGGGGCTTGTGCTGTGTCCAATAAAACACGTTACAGAATCTGATCGTCTGTGTGCTGTCTTCTGCGGGTCGGGAGCGGCGCCGGACACCATTCCCATATGAACATGTTTTTCCTCCTTTCCAATGTCTGCCCTTCATTTTGCTCCTATTTACCCACTAGGTTCTCATATACAAGAAACTGTGATATTCAAACTTGTGTACTCATTTATTTCATTTATAATTGTGGTCTCAAGGTGCATCCATTTAGTTACAAATCACTTAGGTTTATCCTTCTTTATGGCAGAGTACTGTATTTTATACAAATACCACATTTTAAAATCCATTCATCCGTTGAGGGGGATATGGGCTGTTTCCAAAATTTAGGTATTAGAAAGTGTGCTGCTATAAACATGGGTATACATACATCACTGTGATATGATGCCTTTAACACTTTTGAGAAGATGTCTAAAAGAGGAACAGCTGAATGAAATGGAAATTTAGTTTTAGTTTTTTGAGGAATCTCCATACTGATTTTCATAGTGGTTGTACTCATTTACACTCCCAGCAGCACTGGACAAAGATTCGGTTTTCCTCACAGCCTTTCTAGCATTTGTTATGATTGATTTCTTGATGCTAGCCACTTTATCTGGGGTGAAATGGAATACTGGACTACCTGGATCATATAAACAATATTATAGTTCAGTATCAGAGAACAAGGTGCTAGGCCATGTAAGCATCAACACTTCATCACTAATAAACTGAAGAGGCAGGATCTTAGAAAATATTCAAAAGCTAAAACCCACCTACGCCTGGAAGACATCTCTGAAAAGTAGTCCTTTCCTAAAGAGGTCCCAATTCTAGTAACAAAACTGCCTAATATAAGCAATTTACAAGTTTCAACCCAGGAAACAAATAACAACAAAATAGAAAATGAGAAAATAGGGAAGCAAGATCCAACCCCAGGTCCCCAACTCTCCCAAGGGCAATCCAGGGGGCACTGAGACGAAAGAAATCAAAAGTCACACTGTTGTGCTTTCTGAAATGGTAGCAGGAATAGTAACAAAGCAGATGAATGCAGCTCTAAAGAAACACAAAACAGAAATAATGACACGGGAGGTTAAAGACATTATGGCCACAATGAAGCAAATGGTTAGTGCATCTAGAATACATACAGATTTTTAAAAAAGAGCATTTTAGGAAGCAGATGGAAACCATGAATGGCTAACATAGGAAAGAACAGGGTACCATAAAACAGACTCAAACAGATATTCAGGAGATTCAAAATTCTACTGAAGGTCTATGCAGCAGAATTAACCAATGGAATTCATTCAGAAGATGGAATATCATATCTAGAATACAGATCTAGATTGTGTTTGGTGATCATCAAATGAAAGACATAAAAACTAGTGAGACACCATAAAAACTCAATCCAGCAGCTGCTAGACAATGCAAGGAAGGATAAGATGAGATTAACTGGAATCAATGAATGATCAGAAGAAAACACAAAGGACCCAGAAATCCTGTTCACAGAAGTAATAGCAGGAAACTTCCCAAGCATTGTTCATTTGGGCTTTTTCTCTGATTGTTTTTGTTTCATTCTGAAGGATGTCATTTTTTGTAAATTGTTTTGTTTTGTTTTCCTCTTGTTTTTATTTTTTTCATGCTTTCTTTCCTTCTTGTCTTCTTCAACAGTTTCCTGAATCTTGGTAATCTTCCTTTGTCCTTCTGCCTTGCTTCTAATTTCTTGTCTTCCTTTAGTTCTTTATTTTTTCTCTTATCCGTTTTAAATCTCCATTTGGAGTCAAATCACTGTACTGAGTGGATATTTACTGTCTACGATTTTTTACTTGTTTTAGAGTTTGTTATATAACCATAAATCTTCTACCTGTGGTTAAAGGCAGCAAATTATTAGTCATTACAGTTTGTCATTTTCCAGTCTGTGTTTGATGCTATTGTTATTACTGGCTGTACTACTTTACCTAGGTGACATAGTTGAGATCGAATGATTGGCTGTTGTTTTGTTTCACCTATGTCCTTTAAATTTCGAGTTCTCAGTAATGCAGTTGGTTATGAGGAGTCCTGATGAGAGGTCAGAAGGGTGACAATCCCCCCAAGGGCATAAGGTAATGAGCCCAAATTGATTCGTCACTTCTTCTGAGGCTTCCAAATGTAATGGCATTTGATTCTCAACCCTCTATCCTTGAAGCTCATTTTAGTCCAGGTTTCATTCAGTAGGGAATTTTCTTTTTATGCTCTCTCCTCAGCCCCTGTACTTGGCATTGAATGCAGAGCCTTGTGCATCCGAGGCAAGTGCTCTACCACCAAGTTACATCCATGCCCTTTTCCGAGGGAGAGAAAGCAGTCTTCATAGAAGTGAGCAGTCTCCTATCAAATGCCACACAAGTTGCAATAAGTGATTACAAAACACACGTATATAATTACCTTTCATAATCAGGTTCCTTGGGCAATAGAAAGGTAGATAAGTGAGCTTGGGCTGGGGATATAGCTCAGTGGAATAAGCGCTTGCCTAGCAAACGCAGGGTCCTGAGTTCGATCCCCAGTACCGCAAAAAAAAAAAAAAAGTGAGCTTGTCAGAGTACTTATAACTATTAAAGCTCACCTAATTTGCTGTGACAACATGAGGCCCACGTGAAGCAAGCAACAAAAGGCAGCGACACCAGTGCTGGCACAGGCCCTCAGGGAGGAACAGGGACAAAGTCCCTGCTGGGCAGCAGTCACACCCAGGCTGCAGCACACAGCACTAAGTATGGCGGGAGGACGGGTATGATCAATTGATCTTCTGGCCCATCGGACTGAGCTGGCTGTTGTGGGCAAAGGCTCTTTATGCTGGGGCAGAGCTCATCAAACACTTGTCCAATGCCTGACTGTTGGGTCCGCCTGCCCTACAGAAAAAGCAGAACAGTGATAGGCAACTGTTTTCTTACTAGGCTGGGCATGCAATAATTTCTTGGGAAATAAAAAGAATTTTTCTTATGTTTTGATACCAAGCAGTAGTGCCTTGGCTCAAAGTAAAATGGAATTAGACACATTGCTGTTAGGAAAGTAATACAGAGCACCCACTTGGAAAACTGGCTTTTTCTCCAAATGTTAAGGATAGAATTGTTACCTGAGCTAGCATTTCACTGCTGGGTGTAAAGCAAAAGGACTGAAAACAGATATATAAGCATATATTTGCACACAAATGTTCACGGCACTGTTAATAATACTCAAAAAAGTAGAAGCAACACAAACATCTGTCAGTGACTGTAAGAGCAAATGAAAATACTATTTGTGTCAGTAGAACATAGTGGCCAGAGTGACACAGTGGGACACACGTTATAATGTGGAGAAACTTTCAAAGTACCCAATGAGAGAAGGTAAATATAAAAGGTCCCATTTGAATCCTTCCATTTACCTGAAATATCCAGAATAGGTAGTAAGAAAAAGGAGACAGTGGTTATTCTGGAAAGAAGGAGAAATAGGGTGTAGCTACTGAATGAGCAGATACTGTACTCTGTTTTCTCTCCAGATCATATAAATCTTTCACCTCTTAACAAGCAGTTATTTTTGAGATGTTAAAAATGTTTTGGAACCCAATAGAGGTAGTGGTTGGAAAATACTATTCACATACGGAATGCTGCTACAATGCATACATTAACAGGATTCATTACAAAACTAAAATAAAATAAGATACCTGTTTTGCCTTTGGAGTGCTTACTTTTACCTAATACCCTTGAGAGTCTCAGCGCTGGCCAAAGCAAAGGTAGGTGCACTCGTCAGCCTCCATTTTCATCTGTGAAAGCAGCGCTGACAGCTTCCACGGGGCTAATGGTTCAGTTCTCCGTGATACGCAGAGACTCGCCACCAATTCTCTGTCCAAAAACAACTGCTGGAACAATGTGGTTTAGCCATTCCTTCATTCTCTGATATTTGTGTGTGTATAATTTTTAAATTATATTTTTCCAAAATTAATGAAAAGATATTGTGGGTCAGAGTGTTTTTGTTTCATGCTATAGTTGAACTTTTTCATTAAAATAAATTGTCATGATCAAATTTGTGGTCATGAGGTATTCAGTTGCAGGAATGTGGTATGTTTTGTTGAGCCATTCCCTCCTTCGACCACTTTAGATTGCTTCTAATTTTTCGTATCAATAATGTATGTAATGAGAAAGAGATTTTATGAATATTTTTACGCATTTGACCACTTATTTTGGTAACACCAAACCCTATGAATTATATCTAATTTAGGCTTCCATCATTTTTGATACGTATGGTATCATAATTTGCTTTCAGTGTAGCATGCAGAGTAAAGTGTGGAAGAGAGCAACAGGGCCAGCTGTGTGGTGGATTACAGGCAGATTCAATCAAAAGTCAAAGGCTTGGAGCTCACTATACAGCCCGGTGCGTGTCCTTCTCAGGAGGCCTAAGGGTCTGGGCAAGAGGGGCTGGGCAGATACCTCGAGGCAGATGGCAAAGACTGGAGCTCCTCCCAAGAAGCAAAAGTAAACTTCCTTGTCTTTCCCTGTGTCTTCCATCCAGACCAGAAGCGTATTGGTTGGTGCCATCGCAAACCAGGGTGGCTCTTCAGTCTTCGGTATTTTCTTATTCAAGTTAAGACCACAATTAACAGGAACAAAGCACTTGAAGACCTACAACAGAACTGAGGGAAACAGAGCAGGTGGCGGAGTACGGGGGTGAGGTAGGTCGGGCTGCAGGCCTGCATCTGGGTTCCAGAAGCAAAGGCCCAGCGTCTGGTGGGAGCCTGGACCAGTAGAGGGTAACCCTTCCTGGTGTGCACCATGCGACATTCATTTACTGTGACGGAGTTTTCATCCCAGCCCTGTTTTGGCTTCTCATCGTCTTTGGTTCCTGATCACAACAGGGCCAGTCCATATTGTGTGAGGTTAGTAAATCTATTTTGCTGCTACAAAACTAAACCTCCAAAGGACAGGGAACATCCTGGCCTCCTATGTCCTACCTCAGCCTCATGTCCACTGGGAACTGCTCCTGAGGAAATGACCTCGCTGGGTAAGGAAAAAAGACAGCAGCAACAAATGGAGAATGCTCTAGAGTCTTCTTCTCCCACCTCAAAGGGCTGTCCTGAGGCCACGACCATCAAGGGGGAAGATAGCAAGATAGCTCAGGAGACAAAGGACCCCTGATGTGAAGACCCCTGGCCTGGTGCGGGAGTGGGATACATGCATGAATGACTGAGTTCAGATAAGCACAGGGAGGCAGCACTGAAGGAGTGGGAAGGTTTGACAGATGGGATCGTGGGTGACATCGAGGTCAGGGTCAAGCTAACCAGCATGGCGGGGAAGAATTGAGGCCTTTAGTCCCAGATAGCAAGTCTGTTGCATTTGGAGTCTTGGCATGAATGTGACAAAGGGGCTCCCTTAGGTACAGTGACCTCTGTCAGGGTGAGCTTCATGATTGTGCAGGGTGTGTTCCAACTGACTCTGCAGTAGAGAATATTGAAGACCGGGCTGAATAACCCTAAGTTATTGCAGGCTGATCAGGCTCGCAGTCTCCCAAGCGAGTGGACAGACGAAGGTGTAAATAAAGAATGAGACAATGGAATATGATTTCAGGGCTTCCAGGAGGGACTAATTCTTTTCCAGCTTCTATATTCTCTGAATTAGCCAAAGACTTTTCTGGGTCGCCCATTTTTATTAGATTTTCAAATAAGGAGGGGGGATACTGAAGAAAATGCAGGAATCTGGGCAGGAATCTGGGCAGGACTCTGGAATCCTTTCAAGGACTCCTCCAAGTAATATTATGTTAATTTAGGAGAGCTATGTTATCTCCAGGAAGGCCTTCACAGCAGGGCTGCAAGCCATAGTTTCCTTAAAGTTAATAGGCATAGGAGTCAGACTTCCTCAGCTGTGCTCACCTTGTCCTTGAGGGGTCACAGCCTCACAGGCCAATACCGGCCTCAGCAGTGACCTGTGACTCAGAGAGGTTCATTTAATATGAATCAGCTGCCCATCCGCAAACAAGGTGCTTAAGCCTTAGACAACTCCCAAGTAAATATGAAAAGCCAATTGGTTAATATTAAATCCTACACAGAGCCGCTTCATAGTGGTCTCTGTGAGAGAAGAAGGTAACTGTCAGGCTAGGAGAGTATTCACCACATCACTTTAATGTTACAAGAACTTGGCTGAGGGGTGCTTGGACTCTTGCATTCTGCAGAAGTTCAGTCTGGGATTGAGGAACTCAGTGGGAGACTCCAAAACTCCATGGGCACCCTAGTGTTAGAGATAAAGTCACCGGAACAAAGACAATTCTGCAAAACTCAGTACAGACCCATATGCCCACTCACCCTTATACTGAGGCTTCCAGGATGACATGGTCAGAACAAGGCCATTAGTACTGAAGCCTATGGAGACAGGGCTGGGTCCATTCTTAGTCCCAAGACTGACAGATCTGGGACAGTCACTTTCTCCACATGCCCTCTTCTGGCACACACAGGAACAACCCCTCCTCTCACTACCCAGCCAGGTCGGGTCAGTATCCAGGTCTCCTTCTGATAACACCCTCGACTGCAAGCCCTGCTGCCTTCCTGCATTTGCATGCACTAGGGTGGTGGGAAACCTATGGCGTATGTGCTGCAGTGGACACACAGTGTCCTCTTTGTCAGCATGCGAGCCACAGCACTCCAGCAGCCTAGCACTGCCAAACAGTTTTCTTAAACTTCAGTATTCAAATTTAAATCCAGTGTTCAAATTTTACGATAAACAAGTGGGTTTTGAACTGCAGTTTGGGCCTTCGGTCTCTAAAAGCTTCACCATTACTGTGCCAGAGAGGAGGGAAGATGCAGCCTATCACTGCCCAGCTCTCTCAGGACTGAGTCCTACCCTCTTGCCCTGTGACTGCACTTTCGCTACCATAAATTTGGCTCAATTTCTCCCCTTCAGAAGAGATATTTCCACAGGTGATATCGTAAGGCATTTGCAAAAACCTTTGCAACTTTTTACTTTTTTTGTTTTAACTCTTCAAGAACCTTGAACATTGTCTCAATTAGACTGCTGGACAGAATGAAACCCAGATCCCCACACAGAAGCCAACTGAGCACATCTGTACAGATAGTCTGAGACCAGCAACGCACCAGTCAGACTCAACAGAAGCTGCTGGCCCACAACTCCGGAGAAAATATGTGTCTATTATTGTGATGTGGTTGTTTTTAAAGAAACATTATTGTGCCACTGGAAAAATGAGGTGGGAGCAATCCACAAAGACAGAACGGGGAAGTCCTGCCACTGCCTCAAGGCCACCATCAAACATGCTGGACACAGATGGGTACAAGCAATGAAGTTTTTTTATTTGTAACACAAAGGTCATAGTTTGTGACTACAGCAGATGCAATCAGGTTTCCATTAATACAAAACAAATAGATCACAGGCCCCCATCCTGAGCAGAAGGCAGGTGGTACATTAAATGAAACATGGGAATACCTGTTAGCTGCCAGAGTATGTTGAAAAAATGATGACCTGTCTTCTTGAAGCCCAGGCCCTGGTAGAGGGCCAGGACTCTGTAGTGCATCATAGTTGTGTCAAGCACAACTTCCCCATAGCCCTGGTCCCGGGCAAACTGGAGGAAGGTCCTGATCAGGGCCTTTGCTATGCCCTGTCCTCGGTGCTCCGTGGCCACTGTGAGGTGAAACAGCTGCAACTGCTTCTTCCCTTGTAGTGGAGTCTCCACTGGCAGAGCACCCGCAATGCCCACCACCTGCCGCCCCAGACTCGACAACTCAGAAACAAGAGTCACAGGCACTCAGCTAGGATTTGGTGATGTCAGCCAGGTCAGTGCGCAAACACGTGACCATCATCTGCTTCCACATGTATCTGGCAAGGAACCAGAAGAAGAGGACCAGAGTGAGGCTGGACAGCACAGCCAGGAGCCAAGAGCCAGAGAGCAGGAGCAGGGAGAGGGGAGCCCCAAGCTCAAGCAGTAGGTTTCCAGGCAGCCTCAGCAGGTAACGGAAGGTGGCAGGGACATGCTCAACCAAACTGCTGCAGTACATGTCCAGTGCTGGTTTTTGGTCACTGTCGTGGTATGTGCGGATGTGATAAGGAGCCATATTGCTGCTTCTGTGTCTGAAACTCCAGTCCTATAAACACAGCTAAATTTGCCCATATGATATATCTGAATCCCTGGAGTAGAAAGAGGAATCTATATGAGTAACCCAGCACTCCTGGTCACCCAGACACCATGGATACCTTGCTCAGTGTGTGTCCTTTGGCTGTCAGCCCAGAGGAATCAGCCCACCACTACTAGAACTGAACAACTCATTTGAAGATAACAATATGCAATAGAACAACCATTGGTCAATTCCTACCATCTTGTCCAGTGAAACTCTGTATTATCTCTAATGTTTTATGTAATCATTATTATTTTATTCTCTTAAATACTTTAAACAATCTTCCAGTCTTACATCTGGTAATGTGAGCAGTGTAGTTGAAGATAACAATATGCAATGAAACAACCACTGTTAATTCCTATAATTTTGATTTGAAACCCTGTATCACTTTTAATATTCTTTCTTTGTTTTGTTTATGTCTGTGATGTTGGTATGTTACTATTGTCTTATTTTTTTACTACTCTTTTTAAAATAAAACAAAAAACCAAAAGAAAAACTCCAGGTGACCTGCTCGAGCAAGTCACTATCTACACTTGATAACTGTGCTATGTGAAGTGGCCATATGGCAGATGAAGTTTACACTGCAGCACTGTAGCCCAGATGAGAAACTGCGATGGCACACATAAAGGACATGATCCTGGCAGGCAGATCGACAGGCATGTTTGGGTCAGTGGTAGCCTTTCTAACCCTCTTTTGAGATCACCTGATCCACAATGCTGTGGATTCCTTGGCCAGACTGGGAGACATAAAATGAGGTACCATAGTAAGGTGAGACCTATATAAACTGCACTGGCAAAGGAGAAAAAGAAGTGGGGCCCAGCTGAGTGCCCCCCAAAATAGGATACAGGGTCACTATATGTCGATGGGCACCAGATCTGGACAGACTTGCTGGCTGCCAGGCTAGCTGCAGATAAATTAGACAAGCAGCCTTTAGATGTGCTGCTAACTCTATAGAGGCAATTATGCCCTGAATGGTAACACTGGCCAATGGGCCAGAGCCAAGAGGCCAAAGGAACCCTGGTAAAGCAAGAAAAGTGACACTGGCCTCTTTTTACCCTGATTAGGATGCGGGCCATGTTACCTGGGTTTTGGAGATCCTAGAAGACCAGAGGCTATGTATAAAATTGACTACTTACTGTTTTCCCAAAACTTACTGAACTATACACTGTACAATGTGTACTAATGTTAATAGATACCAGAGCTGAGTCAACAGTAATGTATGACAACCCAGACTGCTTTACAGGACCTACTGTGCACATGTCTACATCAAGGTGTAAAAGAGCTGGGTGAATTTGAGTATTGGGCACTTGCCCCCATTCCTGTATGGTGTTCATGTTTCTCCAGTCGCTAAATACATCCTGGGGTAAACACACTGACTGGTGCTCAGCTTAACACCAAGCCAAAACAATTCCAATGATAAATTTGCATGATAAAAATTAGAGTCCAAGGTGGCCTGTGATGCTGCTTCCATTACATTCTGTGTCTCCACTCTCTGTGCACCCGGAACAATCAGAAGATACTGGCTCAGACAGCCCATGAACCACTAACACTGGGATTCACTTTGGGGCCCTCCCTGCACATGCCCTGCACTGCCTAAGGCATAAGATCAGGTGGTCCATGAACTGCTTACACCACAGTTCAGATCTGGAGTTTGTATGCTCACTGACCTCCTGGAGGTTACAGAAACAGACAGCTCTGGGTCACTGCCAGTGCAGCCAGTGTCTGGCTCCTGTGGGCACCCCAAGCTGCCTGGAGACACAGAATCAGGTGATCCTTGGTCCACTGACATCACTATTCACGACTGAACGCCCAGAGAACCAGGTAGATCCCACCTACTTCCCAGGGACAGAGCAGGCGACCCACGATCCAGCTGCCATTACAGTCTGCGTCTCAGCCCTCTGTGTGCCCAGCACAGCCAGAAGATACTGGCTCAGGAGGTCCACAAACTGAAAACACCAGGGTTTGCTTTAGGGCACTCCCTGCCTGTGTCCTTCACTGCCTGAGGTAGATCAGGTGGTCAATGAACTGCTGACACCCTGGTTTTGCTTCTGGGCTCTATGCATGCCCTGACTTCCCAGAGGACACAGAAACAGGTGGCCCATGATCACTGCAGTGCAGCACGCATCTGCCTCCTGTGTGTGCCCTGAGATGCATAGAGACACTGAATCAGGCAGTCCATGAACTGCTGACCTTGCAGTTCATGTCTGGGCTCTGCCTCCACCCTGAAATGTCTGGGGATGCAGGACCATGTGGTCCATGATCACACCACCAGTGCAGCCCACGTCTGAGTCATACGTGTGCCCTTAGCTGCCTGGGGACCTGAGATCAGATGGTCTGCAATCCACAGACATCTTGGTTTGAGTCTGGGACCTGGGAGAAATGAATACACTCCACCAACCACTGAAAGACCCCAAAGTGAGTAGCCCATCTTGGTGGCCACTGAGGGGCAAGTTTGACCACCAGGATAACTAGAGATGCTAGTGACCTTTGCTGAGCTGCCAGGGAAGAGGGAGAGTGGACACTCTGCCTCCAGCATCAAAAATGACAAGACAAAGGACTAAAATGCAATCTCAGAACCCCACTCTACACAGAACAAGTCCAGGAGACATCGACATAGGAGAATGGGTAAACACACACCTGAAATTGCTGAAATGATTGCAATGGAAGTAAAGAAACAACTCCATCAGTCGATAGAAGATATCAGATCAGAAATAATCTCTCAGGTATAAAATGAAATGATAACAATAGTGAAAGAATTGCTCAGCAAATCTTAAGAAGACATATACAAAAAATAGATGAGCATAGGAAACTGATGGAAACTTTAAATGAAAAACATAGGAGTGAACTAGAATGCATGAAACACATTCAAAGAGATAACCAGGAAATCAAAACTTCCATTGATAGCTGGCAAAACTGCTTGAATGACTTCCAAGATAGGATTTCAGATCTTGAAGACAGCATGGCAGCTAACCATTGTGAAGGGAAGAATATCTTAACATTAAGAAGGAACCAGGAAAAATTCAAGTCAGCAGCTGCAAGATGAGGCAAAGGGAAGTCATGTAAGACTAATAGGAGTCAATGAAGGAGGCAACACAAATGACATAAAAAGAATATTAGCAGAAATAATAGCAGAAAATTTCCCAAGCATGGAAAAAGATTCTGACATACAGTAAGTGAGGCATATAGAACTCCAACTAGTCTTAACCAAAATAAAGCTATAACCAGATGTATAATAATCAAGATAGCAGACATACAGCAAAAGAGCAGAATATTAAAAGCCACTAGAGAAATAAAACAGATCACCCATAAAAGAAAGGCCATGAGAAGCACAGCAGATTTCTCAACACAAACCATCCAATGAAGAAGAGCTTGAAATTCAGTATTATAGGTCCTGAGACAAAACAGCTTCCAACCAAGATTGATGTATCTTGCAAAACTATCATTCAAATTTAACAGAGAAATAAAATATTTCTATGACAAAGAGCAACTGAACAACTTCATGAGGGCCAAACCAACCTTACAAAGAGTACTAAAATATATTCTAGACAGAGCAAAAAATGACCAAACCTTCAAAACAGCAATAGAAAGGATCCCTCCAGTGAAGCAAGCAATTGAACAGGTAGAAAAAATAAGAGACCAACAGCAGGTAAATAACATGACACAATGCATCAACCATTACAGTACATTATGGTAAGAATCCAATACACTGTAGACCCTCAATAACACTGCAATTTTTCTTCTCATTATACAAAAGAAAGTATTTTTGAAAACACATAGAGGTCTAGGAAAAATAAAATACCTGGCAAATCTGGCTCCTGTTGTGGAGATAGGAAACCCTTTTTGCTTTGTCTAAACTCACTGGCAAACACAGATGGGCAGGCACCATGGGTGAAGATAGATGAATGCTGTTGTAACTCATGCTGCAGGCATGTCTTTTGCCTGAGGACAGGTTGTTGTGTGAGGAGATCTTGGAGTGGGTAGAGGTGCAGGCTGTTACAGGATGATATTTCTTCTGTCTTTAAAAAGCTTGGCAGATTGCTGTGCTGAACATCACATTGAAGTATTTTTTATTTGAAAGAAAATAGTACAAAAAAAGAGAATAATATCAAAATACAAACAACACAATGCAAGGACATTAAAAATGATGGAGGGTTTCAAACCAAATGAAAGGGATTAACAGTACTTGTTATATTACATATTGTTATCTTCAACGAAGTTGCTCAGATTACCAGGTGTAAGCATAGAAGATTGATCAAATCATTAAGGAGAATAAGAAAACAATAATTTAAAAGAACATTAGCAACAATGCATAGTGTCACTAGGCAGGACTGTAGGAATTCACCAGTGGTTTTTATAGTGCAAATTGTTGTCATCACATAAGTTGCCCAGATTACCAGATACAAGCATGCAAAGTTGGTCAAAATAGTGTAAAAAAAAAAAACCTTTTAATCATTGACTGTTTCCCTTAGCAAGATTCTCAACAAATCATCAGACACCAACAGTACAGTTATGCCACCAATCCATATATACTTCTTCAACGATGAAAGTCTTTTTCTCTCCTTCCCTACAGAGAAGCCTCCTGGATAAGGAGGATATTTTGTTTTCAACTGTATTTCTCCAAGACCAAAGGACTTTTTCTAGGAGCTATTCCAGCAGGGAACAAGATGAAAACAAATATTGACCTCTCTGCCCCTCTGGCCTCTTATCCTGTGCAGGGTCTGACTGTGTGTGTCTGCAGTAGGTACAATGAGTTTTCTGCTACTGATTAAACCATTCTACTCGGTGATCATGATGTGTCTGTCTGTGCTCTCACTGAACTTATGCACAATGGCAACTCCCCCTGGGGGCAATGGCCTCGCAGAATGGAGAATGGTGACATCAGATCAAAGGAGACTGCCTGGGCTCGCCCTACACACTCACAATGGCTGTCATGAACATCATTATTAAATGAGAGGCTGGACCACAGTTCAAGAAGCAACATGCACCTGATGTGAACAATCTTGGCTGAGGTAAGCCGAAGCAGGTGTATATGGTTGAGCTGGTACATAGATGGGGTGGGACAGGCCAGCAGATGGGGCTGCAGTTGCTATCAAAAGCAAGAGAAAGCAAACCAGCGGTGCTTTGAACCAGGCTCTGACCATGGCAAAGTGTCTCTAAGGTAGTGAAACGGGACTGTGACATGGCCAGATGGTAAGACCGGGAGGGAGGGTAGCTGACGTTCAGTAGAGAAGAGGAAAATGGCGGGGAAAGTGATGACCCCTCCTTTGATGAGCAGGAGCTCAGCCTTGGGGTTGGGGATGACACGGTGAGAAGCTCCAGAGCTATAAGGGTATCTCAGTGTTAGAGATGAAGCAGCTGGGAAAAGGCAGGCCTGTAGCCATCGGCTCAGACTCACTTCCCACGTTACCCATGTATTATAGGCTTCCAGGATGACACAGTTGAGCCTGAGGCACTTATCAATCCTGGCATCCATGAGCTTAGGGGAAGAGACGTTGGAACTAGGCTATGTCCCAAAGGGGGGAAGCCTGGGAGTCACCAGTGCCATGTTATCTTCCTGGACACACAGGAATACTCACGTCTGGTTTGCCCCCAATGATTCTGACCCACAGGATCAACCTACCCAGCACCATGAAGGTTCAACTCTTCTAAATCTCTCCGTGAAAACCTTCCTCTCTCCAGCCATCACTTGGAAGACTCCCAGATTGAGTGCTTCCCTGCCACAATTCTACTCACGGTCACATGTCCTTTGCTATGTTACAGCTCCTCTCCTATAAAAGCGGGTCCATTTCTCCCCAAAGTAGGTGTATAGTATTTCCACACACTGAACTGACAGCACTCCGGAAAGCCTTTGTTCTTTTCTACTTTTGCTGTTGTGGACCAGGCCAGGCGAGGACAAAATCTCCCCATGGCAATGGCACAACCTCCTTGTATGAGTAGAAAGCAGTGGGCCAATCTGTGGAGTCAGTGGTTCTGAACGGGTCATTCTGTTCCTAAGCAACGATTCTAACAGAAGCAGGAACCCTGGAGTTGAATCTAGGGCAAGGGTCTGGCAGCCTGCCTGACAAATCTGTACTTAAGTGCTTTGCTCAATAAACAAAACTGCTGGTTACCCTCACCAGTCCTCCCGACCCCTTCTTTCTTTGTTTCATTCCCTGTCCCCTCTCCCTGTTCCCATGGTCGGAGCTGGACTCCGGCATTTTGCATTGGTCGCTGTGCAATGACTGTCGATTCTGCTTGAGCTGACTGCTAGAACAGAATGAAGGTCAGAAGAGTCAGAACTTCTACCAAAACTGGGGCTTTGGCAAAGTTATCCTGCATTTCAGGGAGTTGCCTACACCCAGCAAAAATGGGTGTCTACAGATTGAGGGTCTTGGTTACTTCCCTTGTTGCTGAGACAAAATACCTGATGCCCAAAATTAAGTAAGGAAAGGTTTATTTTGCTCTCAGTTTTTGGAGGCTTCAGTCGATAATCAGCTGGCTCCAAAGTAGGGCAACCATTTAGCTATTATAAATTGTGCCACCATAAACATGGGTATGCATACACCACTGTGATATGATGCTTTTAACTCTTTCAAGAAGATGCCTAGATGCAGAATAGCTGGATTAAATGGAACTTTTAGTTTTACTTTTTTGAGGAATTGCCATACTGATTTTCATAGTGGCTGTACCAATTTACACTTCTCCCAGCATTGGAGAAGGATTCTGTTTTCCTCACAGCCTTGCTGACATTTGTTATGGTTGATTTCTTGATGATAGTCATTTTATCTGGGGTGAGATGGAGTCTCAGTCTTGTTTTAATTTGTAGTTTTGAATGACCAGTGATGTGGAACATTTTTTCATATATTTACTTGCTGTTTGTACTTCTTCTTCTAAGAAGTATCTATTCATTTCAGATGCCCATTTTTGTACTGGATCTTTGAATTTGGGGTGTGTCATTTTTCTGTGTTTTATTATGTATATTCCAGATATTAGTCCCCTGTCTGAGAAATAGGTGTAAAAGCTTTCCCCTTTCTGTGGGTTGTCTCTTCACTGTGTTGGTGATTTCTCTTGCTGGGCAAACGCTTTTTATTAAGATGTGATTCCAGACGCTGATTTCTTGCAAAAATTTCCTATGCAACAAAGTTTCATTCATAGAGTCTTTACCTTCATCTTTGTCTTCTAGAGTTTTGCTTATACTATCTTCCAGTAGATTATATGTTTCTGTTCTTATATTAGACCTTTGATTCATTTCAATGTTTGTTTAGTGCATGGTGAGAGATATGTGTCTAGGTTCAATGCTTGACATGTGGAAAGCCTGTTTTACCATGACCCTTTATTGAAGAAGTTTTCTTCTAGTGAAGGTGTTTGTTCCTTCTGTCAAAGATAAATTAATTGAGTGTGCTTAGAGTTGTTTCTGTATCTTCTATTCTGTTCCAATAATTACTATGCCTGTTCTTTTGGCTATGTTTTTAAATCACAGTAGCTTTACAACTTTAAATTGGGTAGTGTGATCCCCTCTGCCTTGCCCTTGCTGCCTAGAAATGCCTTTGCTAATTTAGTTCTCTTCTGTTTCCATATGAAGTTTAGGATTTTCTTCTCTACTTCTGTGAGGTATGCTATTGGTATTTTGATTAGGGTTGCAGTAAATCTATATGGTAGTTTATGAAGTATGGCCATTTTCTCTGTATTGGTTCTTCCTATCCAACCAACAACTAGGAATATCTCCATATCCACTTGCTGAGATCCTCTATGGTCTCCTTTTCATTACTACTGTAGTTTTCAGTGTAAAGGTCTTTCATTTCCTTCATTGGATTGACTCTTAAGTATTTGATTTTTCTTGATAAATTGTGAAAGGTGTTTCACTAATTTCTCTCTCAGTGAGTTTGTTATTTGTATATGGGAGTGCTATATTTTTTAGTTTTTTGTGTATTCTGCTATACTACCAAATTTAATTATTAAATCTAGGAGGCTTTTGAGAGAGTTTTTGGGGTACAGTACCATGTCGTCAGAAAATAATGATAATTTAACTTCTTCCTTTCCTATCTATATTCCCTTAATTTATTTCTCTTTTCTAATTGCTCTGGCTAATGTTTCCAGAACCATATTGAACAGGAGTGGTGAAAGTGGCATCTTTGTCTTGTTCCTGGTTTTAGAGTGAAAACTTTCAATTTTGTACCATTAAGTATGATGTTGGCTGTTGGTTTGTCATAGATGCTTTTTATTAGATTGAAAGAAAGATATTTTATTCCAATTTTCTTTAGTTTTTTTATCATGAATGGGTGGTAGACTTCGTCAAATGCTTTTTCTGTATCTTATGAGGAGATCATGTGGTTTTTGACCTTGGTTCTGTTCATATGACTTTAGGAGTCTTACTTCCTTAGAATTCTTGTGAATTCTTTCAGAATTCAGCAGTGAACCCATCAGGACCTGGGCTATTTTTTTCTGGTAGTTTTAATTTATTCTTAAGTTTCATAATATTGCATTATTTAGAATTTTTATATCTTTTTGGTTCACATTTGGTCATTCATATGTATCTAGGAATCTATTTGTTCTGAATTTTCCATCTTATTAGCGTACAGGTTCTCCAAGTAGGTACTGATGATGTTTTAGGTTTCTGCAGGATCCATTGTAATTTCACCCTTTTCATTCCTAATACATGGATTTGGGTCTTCTCTTTCCTTCTTTTGATAAGGTTGGTTAAGGGTTTGTCTATTTTAACTAATCTTTTAAATCACCATTAATTCTTTAATTCTTTGTATTGTTTTCTTAATCTCTATTGCATTAATTTCTGCTCTGATCTTTGTAATTTCCTCCCTCATAGGTGCTCTGGGTTTTACTTGCTCTTCTTTCTCTAGAACCTTGGGGTTCAACATTAGGATATGAATTTGAGCTCACTCTGTTTTTGTGATATGGGAATTTGCCACTATAAATTTTCCTCATAGAGTTTCTAATATTGTTTCCCACAATTTCCAGTATGTTTTATTGGCATTATCATGTAATTTTAGAGACTGACCTATTGTTTCTTTAATCTGCAAACCATTGGTTGTTCAGGAGGGCATTATTTAATTTCCATGTGTTTATGATGTTTTTGTGGTTTCTTTTGCCATTGATTTCCAATTTCACTGCACTATGATCTGATAGTATGTGTGGGATAATTTCAATTCCTTTGCATTTACGAAAGCATGCCCTAGGAGGTAGTATGCGACCTATTTTGGAGAAAATCCTATATACAACTGAGAAGAATGTGCATTCTGTTGCTGTTGGGTGAAACACTCTGTAGATACCTAAGCCATTTTTCAAAGGTTTGGTTGAGTTCTGACATTCCTTTGCTGATTTTTTTTTGTCTAGTTGATCTGTCTATTTATGACAGTATGGCATTAAGTTCTTCCATTATAGCTGTATTAGTGCTTACCCAATTTTTCTTATCTATTGATTTTTTTTTACAGTTGGGTTGCTGCTACTTGGTGTGTATATGGCTATTATCTCCTTATCTCAAATTGTTACCTTAACAAGTATGAAGTGACCTTCTGTGCTGCTTCTTATCACTCTTCGTTTGAAATCTACTTTGTCTGCAAATAGAATAGCTCTCCCTGCTTTTTTCCAGGTTCCTGTAGCATGGAATATTTTTTCCCACCCTTTGATGTTTAGTCTGTCCATTCGTTTTTGAGCCAAATATGTTTCTGGTTTGCAGAATGTTGTTCGTTCTTGTTTCTTGATTCATTCCGCCAGCCTGTTTCTTTTGATTAGTGAACTGAAATCATTGACACTGATGGTTCTAACTGATACGTTTTCATTTGTTGTCATCACATTACTTTCCTGTTCTTTTTTTTTTCCATTTTACTTATCAATTTTTTCATTTATTTATTTTTTATTTATTTTTATTTAAAAAAATAAAAGTACAAAAACATATTAACAAACAGACACCAATTAGCATAAAAATAGTACAATCACAACTGATCTATAGACAAGGTGACATGGTCTCAACAGTGGTTATTGCTTTATCCATTGATATCTTCGAAGTGTAAATATATGAACCCATATACAGACATGCAAAATTGGTCAGACAATTAAATCTCTCAACAACAGAAAAACAAAAACCAAAAATCCAAAGACAGAAAACGAAACAGGCAAACAACAACAACAACAACAACAACAACAACAAAACCACCAATAGTTGCTGCTTTGCATATTGATATCTTCGAAGTGTGTGTTCAGGATAACACATACAGACATACAAGATTGATCAAATAACCCATCATCAATTATTCCTTAGCATTAAGTGATATAATACAATAGTAGAACCATGTTGGCCCTCCTGCATATATGTATATTCATATATACATACATACATTTTTGTCTCTTTCTTTTCTCCTTTCCCTCGTCCCATCTGTTCTTTGTTTTTGAACAGATTTCCTTCATGTCTCTTAGTTTATATTCCCACCCTCAGGTTCTTACACCAGTGATACAATACGTTGCCTGCACATGTATCGCTGATTTATTTCACTTAT